>CM056202.1:74702664-74810164 GCA_029692085.1 Gymnothorax javanicus
ACATGTATATGTGTGCATGAATCTATAGTATTTCAGGTATATGATATTGGACGTCGGGGGGGGGGTGTTGCTATATGTGCAAACATGTATATGTGTGCATGAATCTATAGTATTTCAGGTATATGATATTGGACGTCGGGGGTGTTGCTATATGTGCAAACATGTATATGTGTGCATGAATCTATAGTATTTCAGGTATATGATATTGGACATCGAGATGTTCTGGACCTCAAAAAGTATTTTACACACACATTACGACTTGCCAATAAAGTTGCCATATAGTTTCAGACAGTTATTGAAGGGTAAAGCTGTTGGTATAAATATCCTTCATTGTGGTTTGTTGGCCTGTCCTTTTTTATTCTTCAGCATTCCTGATAGATCTTATCGAAAATGGTCCTGAAAAATACGATATCCAGATTTTCCCTTGAAAAGATGGGTTGGGTTAAAATACATTTTCATTATTCACTAGCATGTGCATAGGCCAGCAAACTCAGTCAGAGGATTACTTGAAATATCATCTCAGTTTAATATGAGCCTGTGAATGGCCGATTTCACATAAGTGTTACTGTTCTCAATCTCGTTCCATCTATTATATTGCCACTATAAGAATCACCATTCCTACTTCATAAAACTACTCCTACTACCTGCGTCGTCAGTTAAGGCATAAATTGTTTTTACTCCCAAAATGCGCATTGGCCTATAATTGTCACAAGTAATCACTCCAGATAGCCAAAATGTCTATAGGCCTTGAAATTCTGGGACGCGGCAGAAGCACATTATTACAAAATGAAAACTTCCCCTTGGAGCATGAGGTTGTTAAAAGTCTTCAAAACTAGATCTTAACGATAAAACAGCTCATTTTTCTTTACCTGACTCGCGTGTGCCTTGCCACATGACCTGCACTAATTAAATTGAAATACATGGTACGAAACGAAATCATGGTAACCGTTCTAATATTGGTAGATAAAAATGTGGCCTAGCTCGTCATATTCAAAAGTACTCATGTTTTGGATGCGCCCAGGTCATAGTGGCAGGTGTATGGATGGCTTGACCGTCTTGAAGCCATGGACAACCGACTATACTGGCCTGAATATCCCTGATGCTCCTATTTATTATTTGGAAACATATAATCTGAGACTAAATAGGTTTGGTCGCTGTCATAAGCTATATCAGACGTATTTACGAGAAAATTAAATATATTTGAAACTTGAGACTCATTATTAGGCTACCTTTAATTTTTCGGCCAGTGTGCCGCTCGTGTATCATGACAGTTAAACACAAACAGGTGCTCTGAATATTCTCTTAAATCAGTGAATGTCAAATTAGTGGTTTCACAAAAGCTTATCAGTTTTGTTTTTATTTTGTCTTTATCAGAAAATATATCCCCGGTTAAAATAAATTTCAACACAATTAAATATTCTCGAGTTGAGCTGATATCTTTGCGTAATTGAAACTTAAAGAACACTAAATTATTGTTGAGATATTCATTTTTTTTCTGAATGCAGCTTTGTGTTATTCGACAGTAAAATTCCGTCGCTTGGAATTTTATTTATTTTTTATTTTATTTTATTTTATTTATTTATTCATTTATTTGCTCCAAGGGGAATTTACCAGTCCTTCCCCATTTTCCTCTCAAAAACGCAAGACGGAGAAAAACGTGTAAATTTTGAAAATTTTTAGATTACAACAATGGCACAGTTTTAGCTACTGTTTTTTTTTTTTTTCTTGCATGCACATTCGGAGAATTTTAAAATTCGGAAACTACTTTGTTTTGTTATCTAAGGGAATAGTTTTACGTGGAAAATAGTTGCTGCGACTAATTTTACACAATTGAACACTTCGTAACAAACAACTCACAAACAATTCTGAATGTTTTATAGGACTGTTTCTTATTTCTTCTCTTTGAAATAATTCAAAATTAACGCAATATGAATCTCGCTACATCTTTCCACTGAAGTCAGTGGTACGATACGTGTTCCATGCCTCCATATGGGCTGTGATCGTAGAAAGACGATGTACTAGTTATAAGTTATTTCTTTATTGTTTTCTGTTTGTTTGTTTTTTTTTCTGTATGTTGGGGAAAACTAAGTAGGCTACTGAGTGTGATTCGTTGTTTGTTTGGACGATACGGACGCCCCATTATATTCTTAGTTAGCTTCTGCGTGGACCTGACTTGCTTTTCAATGACTCCAAACTAACTGCTGACCACAGTATTTTACAAACACCATCTTCATTTTCGTAGCTAACACTGCACCCGAGTTGTCCTTTTTCCTGAAAAGTATCTTGTGGTCGACCGAAAGTAAAGCCATGTTGAAATTTTGACATGTTAGCAACGTAGCACCTTCAGACAGTACCTTCTACTCAGAACCCTCCCCAAAATACCTGTGGAAAAAATGTTTGTCCTATGATTAATTGCAGCCTTTTTCGTGGTATTTTAGTGTTGACTACAGATAAAATGTTCAATTGATCTGGGATTCTTTAATTTCATCTGGTGAAAATAGTGACGCCAATTTAATATACACATAGCTTAACATAAATATTTAATTTAGAGAATAAAATCATTGCAGTTTTAACATTCCCCACGCTTAAGACTTTAATACGGAATCAATCCTATGTCTAAGTCATTGCGGTGTCGCAAATTGAGGTTGAGTTCATTAGGCAAAACCGAACGGTTGGCCCTGACTGACAATGGCAGCACAACCATGCACCTAAACTCCGCACTGCAGAATGATTACATTATCCCATATCGTCACTGGACCGTGGATACTTTCATTCGCACCATGGCTTTGTATATCCATATTCTCGTGCGTGTATAGTTCTGTTGTCCAGGTCGTCTGGTGCCCAAGTGAAATGAAAAAGGAAATCTTGTTTGCTGTTTAATGTGTGTACTCCATGCACGTGTCAGAGTACGAATGAAGTAATGAATGTATGTTATATACATGGTAATATCGTAGGTTGGCTGAGGCTGGCTGCTTCCAGCGCCGTATTTATGTTCACATGATAATTTTACTGTAGGTGCTGAAAAAAAACATTCATGTCAGATAATTACCGATAAAATGTCGCAATATGGCGATTAATAACGGAGAGATGTACGGCAACAATGTCAGCGCACAACTACAGTGTCACCAACATATCTACGTAGGCTCGAACAAATCGATCATTTTCAAGTAATTATAATTTTAAAAAACGCATGCAACCGAGATTCAGGACACGCTAGTTAACATGCAAGCATAAAACTGAAGTAGCTATAGTTTCAACCCACAGAAACTAAAGGTTTACCTGGTTTCCTTTATCATCCATTGAGTTCCTTTTCCCGAGCTTGTTTTGACGAGCGATGTGTTTCACGTGCACTGTGTTGGCTTTACGCGCTACGAGGAGCTGGGCTGAGATTTTATTAACGACACATTTATGAACAATCAAATTGTCCTCGTAAAAATTTATTGTTGGACATAAAAAAACATGAACGACCTCTTGCGAATATGGCTGCGTCAGTGCGAATGTTCTCGGGCATCTTACGATTCCCACCCTCCAAAATGTTGAAATCCATTTTACAAGAGATCTCATCCCATATCAGCTCAACAGCAACATTAATTTTGGCGAGGTTAAGGCATACGGTTTCAGAACGGCTTGATCTTTTTATGGAGAAGCTCCCAGTTCAACATTGTCCGGCTAATAGCAGCCATATTGTTAAATTCACCAAGGATGATGGAAACAATCAAGACATTATGTGGCATTTAAATCAACTGTCGCCATAGCAGATATTATCGTTACACTTAAAACAACGCAAATGTTTCTGGACAGAGATTAATTACACCAACAAATAGTGCCATCTATTTGCTTGGCAACGTACCTCAAGTTCCAACACGGTGATGCAGATCTTGTTCTTTAAATAGGACACGGGAAAATTATTCTTAGCCATTTCGCCACTAAATTCTTCTCCACGTTAAAGCCACCAGCTACATACATGGCGCTCTGATGTCCCATAAGCGCACCACTTTCCCAGAGGGTTTCGCGCATTGATCCACTGAGTAATTTCGGGGTAAATATAATCACGTGTTGCGCGGGCAGCCAATGGGAGCTATAGGAGCTCGGAGAAATAATTACCTGGCTTGATTGTTCTATGGGAAGATAAAAAAGTACACATGCACTCCATATAATAATCGGATGCATGTATAAGAGACGAGAAGCTTCGTCATGTCGACCACGGGTCCCATAAGCAATTATTATGTGGATTCCTTGATAAATCATGAAAGCGAGGAGGTGCTGGCGTCAAGATTTTCGGCTCCTGACTTGCTTCCCGCTAGCTCCCGTCAAGCGCCGCTTGTGTCGGATTGTTCAGATTTTCCTTCATGCAGCTTTGCCCCGAAACCTACCGTTTTTACCACCTCGTGGGGCCCAGTTAATTCTCAGTCTTCAGTGGTTTACCACCCGTACTCTCACCAACCTCACTTAGGACCGGAGTCCAGGTATGTTCGCTCGTGGCTGGAGCCTTTAACTGGTGCCGTGTCCTTTCCAAGCTATTCGGCAAGCGGCAGGCACTATGGGCTGAAACCTGACGCCATCTCGGATCGCCGAGCCGCAGACTGTCTGGCCTCCAACGGATGCGGCTACTCTGACTATCTCTACGGCTCCTCTACTGACATCCGTGATAAAGCTAATCACAATATCTCCTCTCCAGAGTCTGAGATTTTGGCTTCCGGAAAGCACAAAGAAGACAAGCCCGAATTAGACCCGAGTAAGTTGTAGTAATTCCCGTTTATAATGGGGATGGGAGTTCGTGGGGGTGCATCTGTTTCCTGCGAGGCTGAAACTTGCTGTTGTCTTCCATAAAACCAAATTATCTTTAACTCTCCTGTCCCGTCAGTTATAGGCTGTCCTGACAGCAGGCTGCTCGTACTTAGAAGGGCAATTGCTAGTTGTGCAGGGTTATAAAATGGGAAACGGGCTATAAACTGGGAACTCTTAAAACAAGCTATTCATTGGGGATACTCAAGTTCTGTCACAAACTCTGTGGTACACTATGACTGGCTTTTAGTTGTGACCCAATTTTTCCATAGAATTCAATCGACATGGATTATTATTATTATTATTATTATTATTATTGTTGTTGTTGTTCTTGTTGTTGTTGTTGTTGTTGTTGTTGTTGTTTAGTTTTTGTAGGCCCAGCAGTAGTATTAGCTGTAGTGGAGTAGTATTGCCTTTTTTCGTATTCATCTCATAGAAATTACATCTAAACATTCCAAAATAATCCAGAGTAATTGGTGCCGCATATGAATCGTCTAAACCAAGACACATGGGTCCAAATAACTATGTTGCGTTTTAACCCATCAGGAGGGTCATGTAGCGCTGAACACGTGTCTATTTGGATGCCATCTATGCATTGTAGCCTATATGTGCGATAATAGTAGGCTACACTCTGCCGAACACATATTATGTGAGCCACTCCTGAAATAGCAATTTGTTTTGATTTATATCAAAACTTCGTGCAAATTAAATCTTATACGCAAAACAAACATTGGCTTCTGTGTTGGATTGTTATTTTCAGTTGAGCCAAGTTTTGAATTATCCCCAGGATATTGATACTTCCTTTTCTCAATGTAAGAGAAGTGCATGTCGCGTGAGGTTCATCAGTTCATACAAAATGGCATGCAAATGCAAAAATAGCCAATAAGCAAACTGCAAATGACACTCAACATACAAACTCTGCTTTTGAAATGCTGGAACTGTATCGAGACTCTTCTATGGAAGACATGCAAAGGCTTGAAACCAAAGGCGTTTAAATGCGTTTATGGGCCTGTAAACCAAATGGGCGCACTCACAATTTTACGACCAGTCCTTTATTTAAGCGCTGTACGGTGCTAAAATGGAATAACTGGAGAAAAGAAAACCCTCACAACGATTGTAAAGGAAATAAAAAGCAAGAGTTATAAAAACATCTACGACAAGACATAATCAACTGCTCAGTTTCACAGGACTTGACTGGGGTATCTGACGAAAGGGGGAAGTATTCTGCCTGAGTGTAAAAATAAGTTTGGCTTCATACACTAAAAAGCTAAACATGTTAGTTGTTTGACTAGAGTAATGTCTATGTTGTATACTGAAAAAAAAAAAATTGTTTTTCGGTTTACAGATAATCCCGTGTCGAACTGGATCCACGCGCGCTCCACCAGGAAGAAGCGTTGTCCATACACGAAGTACCAGACTCTCGAACTCGAAAAGGAGTTTTTGTTCAATATGTATCTTACTAGGGACCGTCGATACGAAGTTGCTCGGGTGCTAAATTTGACGGAGCGGCAGGTTAAAATCTGGTTCCAGAATCGGCGTATGAAAATGAAGAAAATGAATAAAGAAAAAACCGAGGGAAACGAACAGTAAAGCTCGATGGCTGGTGTACATGACAGAGCAACGCATTCGGAAAGATGAAACTGTCTCCCTCTTTATATTGCCTCAAATGCGTTATATTTTTCCTTTGTGTTTATCTTTCTTAAATATTTTGTTATATTTCACATAATGCGAACTCTTTTGTATGCACACAATTTAATGACATATATGCTGTATAACATGGCCGTGTTCTAGAATGACAATATGCAGCTAATATAGGAGGCGTTGAAAATTGAATAGTTACGTTTAAATTAGATTTTTATTAACGGGAAGAGAACCTCAATTTCAAAAACATAAAAGTGTGGCCAGAGAAACATACTTGAAAAATGTGTTGGTTAATAATGTCGCTTTGCTTGTTTCGTTTTTTCTTTTTTTGATCCTCTTTTATTGTTATGCATATTTGTATATTTTGTATAGAAACATTTAACTGCAAAATGGCAGTAACGTTTGTCTGTGTTTTCGTCAACGTGGGAATAGATTTTTATTGTATCATTGTTGTATTTTTTGCATTTTTATCTGTAGATTCTGTAAAGTTGTGTTTTATTGTATGATTGTGAATATATTTAAATATACCTTAGTTCACCAAGTGTTAATGTGTTTGCTCCCTAATTGGATTCGCGTGCATATGCTTACATAATCGCAAAAATGCCGAGAGATGTTTCGGTGCTTTATCCTAATCTTCCAACACACACACACACACACACACACACAAAATGTTAATGAGCGGTGAACGTCATCTTACTGTGGAGGCAGCTGTCCAGACAGTTAATTATTTTAATGGATTGAGATTTCCTTCGAGCCAAATACTTCTTTCCATCTTTGTTCTATTCCCATTTCATTGGAATCAAACTTGATGACGGGGAATGATTAGTTTGTATAGATACAGAGATACAGCTGAGCGTATATATATATATATATATATATATATATATATAATGTGTGTGTGTGTGTCATTTCAGTGGCTACACTTTCTCTAGATAATCTATGCGGGCTGTATTATGAATTATGTAGACCTGTGTTATCATTTGTCAGTCCTTAGTCTAGGCGCATTTAATGCAGATAACTCCGCCTGAACCGCTGGTCATGGTAAGTACAATATTTCCCCCAACTCAAAAATTTATGGTTCAATTATGCAGTGCCAGTTTTTCAAATACATTGCATTCGTGCAAAACTATTTATTGTTTATTTATTCATTTATTTATTCATTCATTTACTGACTGACTTACTTTCTTACTTTTTTATTTTCCGATAAATAAGTCTCACGCAAAAGATTTACAAAGAAAATGTGGCGCTTACACGAACCTCTGGTCTGTTTTGGTCTATTTATTTTCGTCTCCTACGATGTATACTCACTTGATCCATAAGCATATCGGTTATAGATTGGGCACCGCGGATTACAGCAGCCTACAGGACGGGTGGTGGTTTTGCTAACATTAAATATTTATTACTTTTAGTTGGCATTGCTTCCCGTGGCTTAAGTCATTTTAAGCTCTTGGCATTGCAACATACAAACTACAGTACTTGTGCACTGTTATAAATTGACTGATTTTCAAAATTAAATGAATGCATTTTCTCCCTGTTATTTTAACTGTTAGTGGAGTCCTTCGTGCATTTAACTGTGGTTGGCAGTTAACATACACGGAACCTCTGTTACATGCTGATTGTAAAATTACAGTTGAAATAACTGGCAAAAAAAGAAGCCTGTGTGTGTGTGTGTGTGTGTGTGTGTGCGCGCGGGCCCGCGTGTTAGCACTTGCCTCCCACGACTCATCTTTGTTCAATTTTCAAATCAAAAGTTATTTTCGCATGTACCCTTAAAAGTCTGTGGGCCTAATTAGTGTTTATTTTTGGATCAGTACAAAAACTGGCTGGTTCACTCGATGGAACCGCATTTGAGTGTTTTGTTTACCTGCGACGCATGTGAAATAACGGTCTCAATGTTCACTTCCTTTGAGCTGACTCTAACTGCCTCTTTGTGGCACAAACAATGTTGACGGGATGCTTGGAATTTAGTGCCCAATAGACTATATAGTTCGACATTTCCGCAGCAGAGCGAGAAAATACTGGTTTTACTGCCGTGGAAGACCTCGTGGTGTTTGTCTCACATGTGGGAGGACAAAACGAGCTCAAGAAACTGGCTAGACGTCTGGGATAAATTACTTTATTGCCTTAATGTTGAGGTGGTGGTTGCGGGTTTCAAAGGAGGCTCATTGCGCTTGTTTTGTCTGCGGTCCAGCTACAAACTCGTACCGCTCCTCATTTTGCGGCTTAGGGTTGGAGGTTCGGGGTGCGGGGCGGTGGTTGTGAGTGCCGAAGCCCTGGAAAGCTCTAAACTTGAAAGCCCTGCTTTCCTCAATTGTTTTATTCTTATATTACTGTCTATTTCCCACAACTGCCAAAAATGAAACCTTGAATGTGTATAGGCTTCGCAGATGCGCAATGTGTTTTGCCCAGATGAATGCTGACCTGTTAGGCAAGGCGGCAGATCTATTTTGCATTATGTATTAGTTAAATATATTTAAATACGTCTGATGGACCTTCCTGTTCTTTTGATATTTTGTCAATTAAAATTATTATTATTATTATTATGATTATTATTATTATTATATCGGTGTTTGTGTCTTCACCGTTGATGTGAGTGGCAAACTGTGTAATCAGGCATTTCGTGAAATGCCTTAAGATTTTAGACATTTCATGGAATGTCTGATTCAAAATTCCAGACATTTCGTGAAATGCTTGATACACAGTTTGCCTGTAACAGATACACCAGCTAACGAACTGGAACAGAACGTTCTTAGCGGTCAACAGCCGACACATACACTAGATGTCGCTGTTGATTCAAAGTTGGAACTATTTTCAGTCGGTCCGAACTGACTGCCATTTGGTATGTTCAGCAAGCACGAGAGGTGAGGGCGTCATGTCTGCTGCTGTCGACTCGGAAAAGGTTTCAGTCCTCAAGTGGTTTGTTTCATTTTCACGTTTTTTTTTCGAATAATGCAAATATTCCTCCACTGTTACAACTTTAAGTTGAAAGTTCGATTGAATTAACGTTTATGTTGGCCTGCTATTTCGGCCTATTTAGCGACTATTGATTGAGGCTGTGCTTCGACATTGCAGGTCATCTTATTTTTAAAATAATAAAAAAAAGGTGACGAAGGGGAAAATATTCATACAGACGAAGTTAAACTTGCGAAAAGAATGATCAGCCCATTGTAGTTTCAGCTCGACTGTGCAACATGAACGTGGCGAAGAACTAATATTGATCCAAGGTTCCTAACACTTGGGGTGTTTCTGTCGACTTATATTGAAGATTACTGGGCTACTCCTTTATGTACTGCATAACGAAAACTATCGCGGGCAACTCTCAAAAGCAGAAAACGCTCCACGAGCATTATTTGGGTCTTCAATTTATTGACCCGAAGATTTCTGAGTGAGCCCTGACGCTAATGAACTGCTTAAGTTGCCTATGGCCTGGCGAACATATGGTCTTGCATTCTCGGTATTGGTACCTGAGTCGGTTCAAATTGGACTCTGAAATTTTCACATTTTCTACTAAAATGTATTATTTGTATGTATATCCCACAACATTAAGGACATATTCAACTATCAGAAAAACATATTTTCCCATCTCAGGCATTAGCTTTCTATGATTATTGGCCATTATTTCAAGATGTGGGCACTGTTATCCTTCAACCCCGTTATGTACACTATGATCATAAAATGTATTTCTAAAGAAAGCAATATTTTTATATTAATATGATGTCCCCCACACTAATTCAATAATTGCAAATACAAAAATGACATAAAATCTCACATTTTTGCTGTACTAAAGCCTGAAATGTACTTATGCGTGAAAGAACTCTTGTCATTTTTCATCAAAAAATGTAGTTTAACTGAAGAATTTTCATAAAAATCAATGATCTCACGATAGCTCTCAGCATTTTAGACAGAAGTCAACAAACATTAAATTATTTTTTTAAATACATTTTTTAAAAATAATGTATGAACATGTAGGTGTGACGGGGTTTAGACGAGGGTAACGGGATTACCCTGATGGTGAAGATGGTAACGGGGTTGAGGGACAAATACAACTTTTCATATAAATAGTTGTTTTTTACTCTCAAATTCACTGGATAGGATTTTCTATGAGCATTGTATTTCATTATGTAACCATAAGAAGGACAACAGATAAAAATTGCAGTTGAATTGAGTTTTATTAACCTAAGTTAAAAACAACTACAACAACATATTATCTGTCAAACATTGTAAAGTGAATTGCTCAAATGTAACATAATGTGGAGTGTGTGTGTGTGTGTTCAGGCATAACAGCCAACCCTCATCAGGTCAAATATACTTTTAAAGGCTTCATGAGAGGTGTACTATAAGGAACCTTGTGCCTGTTACAAACAAACTTGTAAACTGATGAACTGATAGTAATGATAACAATAATAATCAAACAGTTAATGATTTCAGTGTTTCTGTGTCCATGTCAGTGTGTCTGTCAGTCTGTGTGTGTGTGTGTGTGTGTGTGTGTATGCATACTGTATGTTCAGGCATAATGTTACATACAATTAAGCTTGTAAACTGATGTAATGATAGTAATGATAACAATAATTATCAAACAGTTAAAGATTTCAGTGTTTCTGTCTGTGTCAGTGCCTGTGTGTGTGTGTGTGTGCACAGTATGCATACTGTGTGTTCAGGCAAAAGAGCCAAGCCTCATCTGGTCAAATATACTTTTAAAGGCCTGTTACATACAGGTAACTCGCCCTTCTTTCAGGATCAGCTTTAAGGCGTGCCCGATACTTCCTCTGCCTTTCTGCTGCTGTTGTTGGTGCCATCTTACTCACAGCTTAAACATGGAGCATAGATCACATTCAGCATGCATGTGGTATAAGAATGTTGATTGAATATAATAACAACTCAATTAAATAATTGGATAACTTAACAAGTATTAAAATCACAGCTCCGTCACAATCTCACAACCCCCGTTACAATCAAACACGTAACGGGGTTGAGTGTGACGGGGTTGTGATTTTTGCACAAAATGGCTACTGCTCTATGTAGTCAATACCAGAGAGAGAGAGCACATGGCATGCATGAGATTCAGAATTAGCATATATTCTTGAAATTACAAAACCCTTTCTCATAAGTAATAATTTTCTATCTTTTTTTTGTGTTACGGTGTTGAGTCATTGAGTTTGACGACCACAATATCACAAGATAAATGACGAAAATCACGGAAAAAAAGGGAGCAACTTGCCTGTTTCTCTTGTCCTGTTGACCAAAAGACTTCAGTGATGTCAATCCCTGATGTACATGCTATCATGGATCATACCGTTGTATTTATGGGGGGAAAATCATTCGTGTAACGGGGTTGAGGGGTTACTCAGGGACAGAACTACATAATGTGATTTTAATGAATAATTATCAATTAATTTTGAAAAAAAACATCACCAGCAGAAGAGCACAAATAGATGTTTAGGTTGATATCAAAATTTGCTGACTTTTTTTACAGTTTTATTTGTATTTTCAAAGTATACTTTCATCAAGGCCATGAGGGACATGACAAAATAGGTGGTGTCAACTGAAAAAACTATATTAATTCTCCTAAAAAGATAAAATTTAACTCATGTTTTTTACTCTGTATTAAGGAGACAGTTCAATGTATATGTTAAGCTGTTTAAATATAAATTTTGGTGACCCAGTAGATAAAATTCACCTAAGGAGGTGAGAGGGACTCAAATTGTGCCATTTTCATGGAGTGACTCACCTGTCTATGCCGAAGTAAGCATTGTTTCAAGCAAAACAATTTGCTTTTGTGAATTAAGCCAAACTGAGTAGGCCTATTTTAATTTAGTAGAGGTGTTTTTTTGAGAAATCGAGGGCTGACTGCAATAAACAGTTATGTCCAATATATAACATCTGGACATAACTGTTTATTGCAGTCAGCCCACGAGTGCAGGTCGAGGTAAATACTCAATTAAAATACCGACCCCAAGACGATTAAGTAAAATTTGTATTAAATGAGTGACTATGTAATGATAAGAAACTGAAAGAAACATAGAGGCCGATGTTTTACAAATTCATGTACTGTCTGGTTAGCAATAAATTAAATAAATAAATAAAATTTTATATATATAATATAATAATATAATATTATTATATAATATATAATAATATATAATATATGATATAATTATATAATATATCTATATTATAAAATAATATATAATATATAAATGCTGTCTATATCAAACATATGTGTCAGGACTCATAGGATAGTGTGTGCTACATGTTTGACCGTTAATGAATACAATTTGTCCCGCCATTAAACGGTTCCAAGTGTAGAGGCCTTGCGTTTGTCTGCAAACAAAGCATTCAAGTTTGATAGGACGAGGGAGATACTGCAGCCCTTTTCTTCTATTTGGCAGAAACAAAAACAGGATAACGCAGGAAGGTAGGAGGCCAAAATCTGAATGTGTCTGTGTTTTCATGCGTGTGTTTCTGCTGTGTTCATTGATTGGAGGAGATCAGCCTATGTCTGGTATGTCGATTAAAACCAAAAATCATGGTGAGGTGCACTCTTCGAATCAGTCCTTCGAAGAGACTCAGATTGCTGGAAAGGAAATTACCAACCAATCATTTAAGACTACATTTATTCCACATTAAATTATAAAAACCAGCTATGTCCGATGTAAATATGACCTACTGTATTCGATACGCACGATTCTTTCGACCCGGGCTATATTGTTATGTAAGTATTCCTGTGGGTTATTTCTTTTAAATCATTCCACCAACCTGAGCCGATTTGTGTTGTTCAAGATAGACGTCTCAGAATGTTTGTGGAAGTAGGGAATGTGTGGTGGTTTGAAGGCTGGTGGAGAGAGAGCGGAGGAGGTGGTCGATGAATTGGGGGAGGGAAGAAAAAAAAAAAAAACGCTTGTGACTGTACCGGCGGAGAGTTAGCCAGCTTTAGCTGTAGCACTTATCAACTGTAGCCTTCATGACATAAGCCGGGTTTCAAGCTGCTAATAACGGGAAAGGTGAGATATAGCCTAGCTGCTGTGTTGTCCTTTGTCTCACAGGGAAGTCAACCGGAGAACGAGGCATCTGAGATTATTTGCCGGGGCGTGAACCTTTTTTAACCCCTGTTCCAACGGGTTCCGGTTGTTGCGTTTGTGTGGTGGAATACAACTTGAGCAGCGAAACATTTTTGCGTCCCCACAGTATCGTGCATTTATTTATTTATTTATTCTTTTTTTATATTTAGTCCATGCGAAGGAGAAATGAGCTCATATTTTGTCAATCCCATTTTTTCAAAGTACAAAGGCAGCGAAACATTGGAACCAACTTACTTCGACAGCCGATTCCCTCAAAACGTCACCCAGAGTCATGCGCTGATGTACGGACCCGGAGCGGCTGCCACGGGCTTTCAACACCCGTCTCATCGCGCCCAAGACTTTTTTCACAACGGGACATCGGGAATATCTAGTCTTGGATGCCAACCAACCCCATGTGCTTTCGCTTGCCATGGCGACTCCACAAAATGTTATGGATATGAAACTCTTCGGAGGCAATCTCTTTATGGCACTCAACAAGAGGCAAGCTTTGTGCAATCCATAGACTGTAAATCGTCCAATGGAACTAACCCCGGAGAAGTGCAAGGACATCTAAATCAAAATCTGCCTCCTGGTCTTATGTTCCCTTGGATGAGACCCCATGGTTAGAATTCTTTTGCACTTCTGTATTTTTCTCTATAGTGTAAAGGTGAAACAGTGTGTGTGTGTGTGTGTGTGTGTGTGTGTGTGTGTGTGTGTGTGTGTGTGTGTGTGTGTGTGCGCGCGCGTGTGCTTGTGTGTGCGCGTTTGCGTGTGTGTGCGCGCGTGCGTACGTGTGTGTTTGTGCGTGTACCAGTGAGTCTTTTCCTCTCCAATCCTTAGTTATCATTCCGCAAGAGAAAATATTAAATTCCATTGTTAAATTCCACGTTTGGCCGGATTTGGAATCACTCCACTACCCGTTGTCACGTATTCACTCCCTCATTTTAACCCTATGGTGTACCTGAAGTGGACCCGGTTCACAGTGTAAGTATTAAGTGTCATATAACTGCTGGATGTTCCCATATAAACTCATCGGCATGGCCCTCGCAGTCGGTGTTGAATGGTGTGTGTGTGTGTGTGTGTGTGTGTGTGTGTGTGTGTGTGTGTGTGTGTGTGTGTGTGTGAAGTTCGAGTACGATGCTTTTACTTCTAACCCTGAAATAAAGCAACAAATCGTGATTAACAATGACATTCTCTGTTCCAGACAAATATCCTTTGATTTGATTTGATGTGATGAACATGCCTGCATGCGCTTGCAGAATTTGATGCCAGCTATATTTGCATGAACACATTTATGAATATTGGAATGTGCATGCAATAGATTTTACAATGTCGCGAAAGCATTCTTGTCGCGTTACTTTTACAGTTGCTTTGCACTGAAGTTATTTGTTTCTTCCGCGCAGCGCAACGAATTTCGGGTGATGATGCATGATTATGAATACAATGGAGAGATCTTGAATCAATGCATAGCCCTGTGAAACAAGCACACAAATTGAAAAATTTAGTATGTGGAAAATGCGCATATTTGTTTATTTAATTGCAATGAAACTTTGTTTCATCATATCCCTTGGTTGATATCAAAATGATTATTGTTCAAACACATCTTTGGCCTCTTGCCGCAATAGTGCCGCAAGTGATAAGAAAAGCATGTTCGTCATAATCAACATGATCTTACTAATCATCGTCATAAGAAGAAGAAGAAAGAAAGAAAGAAAGAAAGAAATTACCGAGAATACATTTGTGTAAAACTATGCGATGTAATAATGAAATACTGTAATGAAATAGTGCTATTTGCCTCCTTGACAAACCATCGATCTCCGTAGGGTTACTCCATGTTCAGGCAAAGGTAGAGTTCCTGTATATTGAAATAATTCTGTCAATAAAAGATAATGCGCTCCCAAATGCTGTCTTTGTCGTGCGGAAACAGACTGTTAAATGTTTTATTTGAAGCCCATTTTTACTGTCGGTACGACTGTCGTCATCTTATAAGGCATTGTATTCCTGTTTGACTTCCAGCCCCAGGCAGGCGCAGTGGACGGCAGACCTACAGTAGGTATCAAACACTTGAACTGGAAAAAGAGTTCCTTTTCAACCCTTACCTGACACGCAAGCGGCGAATCGAGGTGTCCCATGCGCTGGGCCTGACAGAGAGGCAAGTGAAGATTTGGTTTCAGAACAGACGAATGAAATGGAAGAAAGAGAACAACAAAGACAAATTCCCGGGCCAAAAAGAAGAGGCGGAGGTTGACGAAGAATACAATGAGGACAGTGGAAAGCAAGATGGAGATAAGAAGGAAACAAAAGGCGAAGATGGGACGAGTGGGTGATTTTATTGGTTTGTCGTCCTACAGTTCTATTGTTTCAAGGGCAAAAAGAATGGGAGTCAGAGCGGGGTGGGATAACACATGCAGCCTACTTTATGGCCACCGTTTCAAGTCAGTAAATGAAGAAAATTTTATAGCCTAATTATCAAACCACTTCCCATTGTAATGCCCTCTAAACATGTGACTCACGTGCAGATCCCTATGATTGCGTAAATATCCTATGAATATAGATGATTTCCAGTGTAGGCTTCGTTTTCCCCCAGATAATTATTTTTTGTAGCCTAATTTATTTTTTAAAGTGCGCTCGAAGAGCCCTGACTTTAATACCGAGAAACACAAAACATTCCGTGACCTAGTGGATATATGTAACTTGCTATCAAGGTATTACGACTACCTTCGCCGCTTTTTCTCTCAGTTATACTGAGAGGCTAGCCCTCAGACGCTAGATACTGATCGCAAGACCAGGCTTGCTTATTTCTAGCAATTCGAATATAGCTTGCGTTATGTAAAATGAGCGGCCTATCTGCGCTGATATTCTGTCGTATATTGCAAATTTTCATCATCCAAACTTGAATTTTTGCCCGTTGTTGCATCAGTGATATGGTAGTTGGCCTATTGTGTTTTTTTTTTTTTTTTTTGTTTTTTTTTTTTGGTGGAGTAGGCGATTGATGCTTCCTTACTCCTGGCATTTTCAGTTGAATTTGTTCAAATTGTTGTTTGTTTGCGGGATGGTGGGTTTAAAGATGCTATTAGCCTAATATAACTCACGTGTTATAGCTTATTCCTTGGGAATGTAAATTGCTTGAAAATTGTCACATACTACCTAAACCTGGGATTATTGCAATACGAATGGAAATACTTTTATGTTGTACCTTCCCTAACTTATATTCGTTCCGCAACCGTACATTAAGATCTTTGAATATTTGTAAAATGAATTTGATGGACGTTGTGAGGTCAAAGCTACCTGCTATATTATATAAACAGAGAGGCTTTAAGTGAAATGAAAGCAAAATGTAATGAAGAAACTTCATAATAGCTCTTATGGTTATGAGCTAACTTTATTGATTGAAAACCTTGAATAAATATGTTCTTTTTTGAGTTGGCGGCATCCATTTTTCTTTTACCAGATCTATGGCTTGTGGTTTCCTCCAGTGTCATCTTACTCCTTCGACTGAGCTAACATAATGTGTGAAACTAAATCTGATAGGATCTGATACAGAATGCCAGATTAATTTGTTACGTGGATCCGGTCTGAAAGAGGTTAAATTGTGATTTTGCTCGGACCATATCTACCATAGTAATATTTAATGCAGTATTAGAGTACGACATAAAAAATATGTTTAAAAAATACTTTTCAGAGCACTTCACTTCAAAATGTGTGTTTTATAATTGAAAACGAAAAAATCTACAAAACGATAGTCTACGCAGCAAACTGCTGGACTACACTGTATTTACGCACTTGTTTTATTGAGAAGTTTTGGATTATGAGAGGGTTATGAGAAACTACCCCGCCCCCCAATAACTTAAACTGCCTAAATGAGACGCACGTATTTGGTGTCCAGTAGGACCGCTCCCAGCAAACACTGACACGTTAATTGACCGTTGTTTGAAGGTTGATTAAAGATATACCGTAATGATTCAAAAACAGTTCCAGAATGGATATTGTGTCGACGTCCGGGACTTACCTGTCCGTCAGCTGGACATCGTTCCTGGGCGTTGTAGCAACGACCAATTGTGACGTTGCCGGTAACGGGCCAATTCAGCCGTCAACTTTGTTTCACATGCAACTTGAATTCCTTTATTTCATGAATGAGAGTCCTGTATATACTCCTCCTGTATATACTGCAGCTTGGATTAAGACTTTTGACTTTTTCAAACACCACGGTCTATAACGATGATACCGGAATATAATAATTGCCTGAAGGCCATCATTATAATTGCTTGAAGGCCTATATGTAGCCTATATATAAATGGCATAAACGTATTTTATATTTTAAAATGCCGTTAAGAAATACGGCTTAATAGCACTATTATACAGAAATATACCGGGCTACATGTAGGCCTTGATAGAGCAAGGCTAGGCTACATTCCTGGCACGAACATGGTTTTTTCAATTTAAAGAAATGGGCGTTGATTACTACGGCTTTAAACGATCATGCATGAATAGAAATTATATGCAGAGGTAGGCCTACATAATGGGGAAAAACATGCTTTTTTATTTAATAAGTAGAGTCGAGTAGTAGCTACTGGTCTCTGCACGTGGAATGGAGGTCACAGTATTGCCCACGACCACAAACATATCACAAGAAAATAAATTTTCAATCAAATGTCGTTATTTAAAAAAGAAATATGCATGTTTTCGTGGCAATAACAAGATCAATACTCCCTTGTTTGTAAGAGAGGGTCTGACTGAACTTCTTGCCTATTGGACGTGGAAACAACGTCACCATCTGGATGCCCGCCTCATAACCAGTAGCCAAGCACTTTTCTGTCTCTGTCCGTCTGTATGCTTTTATTGGCTATGTACATCACCGTCCGAACATTGCTCGCTGGGTAGCGACAGTTAGCAGTCCCATGAAAACGTTGGTTAATACCATTTTATTGTTTAGGTGTCAAAGAATAGATTCAAATCGCAGTTTTATCACCCTGTTTATGTTCATATCTTGTAGTTAACTATATGCTTATTTTGTTCTGCTTGTATATGCGAAAAAATATGCTGTGTGCTCACGTAATGTTGAATCGCAATAAAATTAGCAAAAATGTCGAAAGACGGAGCTGTTGTCCTTTGGTGTGTGGGCAAGGAGCCAAGTTGTCCCACTCAGACTACTGTCATTTCCCATAAATTAATACCACGCGTTCAAGCACAGCCCATCAAATGGTCAGGACCTAATCAATTTGTCTCCATAATGTATAAAATCATTCACAGCGCATCATGTGTCTCATTTACTCAATCCTTATCAATATTGAGGTTTTTAATGAAAAAGCAGAATATTAACTGTCTTACTACTACGCGCATTTCATTTTGACGACTACAGGAACAGAAACGATCATTAGCGCCTATGTGACCGTAAAACAGTTTACACATGTATCCCAACATACAATCCCTTAAGCGACATTTAGAGAAAAAAGGGGGAAGAAACGGAGTGGACCATTGAATGGACCTAGATGATAAAGACAACATAGAAAATGTACTAGGCTGAATATAGCTTCCAGATTCTTCATGCAGTGAACAAAGTCGTTTGAATGGAAATTCAACTAGACTGCAGATGAAACTGCAAAATGGCTTTCGAAGTAACTGCAACGCCGTATTCACCTAAACCAGCAGGGAGGGATTTTACCAATTAGGCGATGATTAGAAGGGCCTAGCATATTATTTAGTACAAGGGGAAGCTCACCAAAAAAAAAAAAACACCCCTTTAGAACAAGGATACTATACTGCTTGGTGGTGCCTAGAAATATTATAAATATCTCACTTAACATGTGTGCTACTGCCGTGATTGAGGCCACCGCTCATAGATTGCGCCGATATTCTTAGAAGATAAATTGCATGATGAGAAAATACTATCAGAGGACAAGGAATGACGACTTTGTCAGTATATAAAACATTTTATTTGGATTCGATTTTTGAATGCCTTTATTGTTATCCTTAATGTTTTCTTTTGCGGAAAAAGACAAATTAATATGCTTCCTAAAAAAAGAGGCTATTCGCCCCGCGGCGGTTCAGCGCGAAAGATCAAAGAGCGGGGCGGATTATAAAATGAAATGTCTTATTGGCCCAACTGCGGGGCACATAGCAGAACTGCTTCCCTTGTCGGCCCCGTTGCGGGGCAGATAGCCGATATCTTTCCCCCAATTCACCACTCTGTGGGGCGTTTTTTTTTTTTTTTTTTTTTTTTTTTTTTTACAAATACGAACAAATACAGACGTGTCAAAACGTAACCAAGGATAATTTTCAAACTGAGGGGTGGAAAGGTTATTGTCATAGTCATAATCAGTACTTCGTGACAAATTAATTGTTTTATGTTCGTCAATAAAACCAAAAAAGTGGAAGAGCACACACACACATAATAAAGCATGCATTCTACTTGGCCTACTGCCTAATAATAATAATAATAATAATAATAATAATAATAATAAAGTTTATTTGATATAGCACCTCTCATTGACAGAGTCATAAAGTGCTTCACACGAAATAAGGTAAACAAGATATTCAAATAAAAACAAAATAAAATCACAACTCCCCCCCCTCTTGGGGCAGAGCGTTCCACAACTTAGGAGCCACTGTTTCAAAAGCACGGTCAGCCTTAGTCTTGAGTCTTGTGCGAGGGACAAACAATAAGCCCTGGTCAGAGGACCGCAGTGCCCTACTGGGTACATATAGGTGGAGCAAATCACAAATATAGGCAGGCGTCTAACCATGTAGAGCTCTATAAGTAATAACAAGGACTTTGAATACAATCCTGTAAGTGAGCGGAAGCCAGTGCAGGGAGGCTAAAATAGGAGTGATATGACATTGTCTCCTGGACCTGGTCAAGAGCCTGGCAGCAGCATTTTGAACTAATTGTAAATGACCTAGAGATGATTTGCTGATGCAGGTAAAGAGTGCGTTACAATAGTCCAGGCGCGATGACACAAAGGCATGAATGAGGTTGTAAAGAAAAAGATAACAGTCACAGTATGCATAGGCATACAGTGACCATTTAAGATTTAACAAAACAAGTTCTCGTTTCCAGATATCATGTTATGAAGTGGCCTGCGGATTTTTTTATTTTTAGTATTTATTTTTTTAATTTTATTTTTTGGCGCGTGGTTTACTAAATATCACAATGTCTGGATGTATTCACCAGTGTATAATGTCTGTTCTAGTCGAACCTCATCACTGAACATGCCTTTATTGCATAAAAGTGAACACATACGTCGTAGTGCGCTCACGCTTTAAAGAGGTTATATGGAAATGCATTTAAAAGAAAAAAGTCCTTCACTCACTTCGTGGCAGATCGATCAAAAAATCTGTCTTCCTCTTGTCTGTCATCACGCTAAATTCTGTTAACACGAAGCATAGCTTCAGCAATAATCCATACGTTTGTCTGACGGCCTTAAAATGTGCAGCCTTATTCTTCTAGCTGGAAACAATCCTTGAAATTCCTGTGACATGACAGTAACGGTTGTCCAAAGCCATTGTCCACCAGTGTGGTCATTGGAGGGAGGCTTACCAAAAAGCCGCGTTCCTCTAATAAAGTCTTAACAACTGGCTATAAACTTTATTGATAGTGGCTTGGCGGAAGTTTGTTTTTTACATAATGTAGGCCTACTGTGATTTCACTGAGAACGATACTTGATTTTAATTTATAATATTCAGCTCACCTTTTTTCTGAATGTTATGACGCACTCCTAGCCAATACTACCAGGTTGTCATCAAATAGCCGTGTGTGAAGGACCTAAATCATTAAATGAAAATAAATGCTTGTGTGCGTACTGTTGTTGTTGTTGTTGTTGTTGTTGTTGTTGTTTTACACGTTTTCAATTAGCCTATAATACCACGGCTTGTATGGTGTTGTGTAGTACTGTAATGGTCAAATAGTAATATATGTCGCAAAATGTTTCGTTTCCAGCGTTGGAGAACTGTACTAGCCCTCGGTATAAGAGCACCTCAGTCCAATTAATTTATTATTATCCATAGCCCAGAATCGGATGGAGTTGGAGGCTACCTTTCGCGGAATAGGCCTGACATAATTTGGTTATTTTAACGGCTGATCCTCAAAATATCAAATCCTACGGTAAAACAACCAAATGAAATGTATGCATAATTCAATTTCAATCTAAATATGTCAGTCCTCACTTAATAGAATATAAAGTAGTATCTGTCCACAAAGAAATCAATTGAGTTACGTTGGCTTGTCAATAACTGTGGATGGGGCTTGGCTAAGGTCTACCCAGTCAAAAGAAAAAAGCTTGAAATGAAATCTGCTTTCAAACTCGTAGGGGAGACCGGGTCTAGTTGTTACACTTTTTCTTTTACGGCTGTAGAATTGACATTATCAGGTTTTTGTTATCAATATGCACTGTAAAGATAGAAAGTTTACATGACTGATCTGCAGCAACCCCTATATTCTGCACATGCGAAATGCTGGTGAGGGGAAAAAATAGACCCCTGTCACCTGTAACAAACTGCCCCATATATGGGGTTGTTTGTGTCAGGAGGGGTAGTTTGTTGCAGGTTGTGTGACATTTTGTTACGCTAAGAATTTGCTTAAGTGAGACGTGTTTCCCACTTAAGTAGGCAAGTTAAGGGGGATGCCTTACTACTATTATCCCACGGAGCCACAGTAAGGAACGTCTTGAGTCATTCTCTAATGGCATTGCCACGTTTCGTTATTCAAAGGTAGAAAGTTATTCAGTGAGGTAAGTTGATCTTGCCCAAGTTGTTACAGGTTTTGGGGCAAGTTCTTACTGTAATAACTTGGATGTATCAACTAGTCCAACAGCAACCCTTCGCCATTGTCTCGACATTTTGAAATGTTCCAGTGCAATCTTTACATGGGTGTGTCATGACACAGTGGCTATTGTCTTCCTCTCTCATAATCCAGAAAATCTCGGGTATGTATCAATTACACTTGATGTGAATCGAAATCTCCCAAACACCAAGAAAGTTACTTTTTCGAGCATTTTTCTGACACACTAACCTGCGACCTTCGACGTACGTCCTTCTATCACGTAAAGACGCGGGTCACCTTCACGGAGCAGCAGAAAAATTAGAGCACCGACTCTGTTTTATTATCGGAACTATTTAGAATGTAACAACATGGACGTGTAACAACTAGACCCGGTCCCCCCTACTTAAGCATGACATTTTATAAAACAAGTTTTCCATTCAGACCAGGCTGAAATGATAAGAATCTACCAAAGAATAGACTAATGTCTGTGTTTTAGAATGTTACGTGCTGGTGTACAGAGCCAAAAAATGCAAATCGTGTCACTGTCTGAAGACTTATGAACAGACTGCGTAGCATTTTCAACGCGGTTTTACACATGCAATTAATGAAACTTAATTTTCCTCAGAAACACTCCAGCCCAGTTGAATGACTTCCTAACAATAATTAGGCAACGAACAATTTATCAACATGTCAGATTTTAACTAACAGAATCACGAAGCATAGCATATAAGCGTAATCAATGTATAATAATAATAATAATAATAATAATAATAATAAATAATAATAATAATAATAATATTATTATTATTATTATTATTATTATTATTATTATTATTCTTCAGTAGCCTGTTTGCCTCGCAACAGTATTAGTGCAGTCAATGTGAACAACACCTGGAAATAGCGATGCAATCACCTCGTCTTAACTTCAGGCCCGGCGCTAGAACAGGGAGTTGGGTGGGCACAGACACGTCCCTTTATGACAATTAGTCCTGGCTAGTTCTCAATTATTTTCCTTTCTTGACGCGTTTTCCAATTATTGTAATTGGCAACTGAAGACACGGTTTCTCTCCATGTGCAATCTAACAGCGATGAAATCATGGGGTAAATTCAGTAGAACTGAGAATTGGGGTGCACAAAACATCCGTTTTAAACAATTATTACTCCTGACCTGTTCTCAGTCATTTTCATGATTAACAAAAGGTTCACTCCGAGAGCACTCCACACTTAACTTGTTCTCCCCGATTAGGTAGGACGACAATCATTCATCTGGACCCGTATTTGCTGAATTTAAATCAATGTTATTCAAAATTGCATACCTGTGCAAATAGCTTGAGCCGCATGCTTTTATAGCCTATTTCACTGCCGAGTGTCACTTTTTTCACGCAATACCGAGAGTAATTCTGAATAACGTTGATTTAAATTAAGCAAATAAGCGTCCATATGAATGATTGTCGTCTTACCTAATCGGGGAGAACAAGCAACACCTGTTAAGTGTGGAGTGCTCTCGGAGTGAACCTTTTGTTAATCATGAAAATGACTGAAAACAGGTCAGGACTAATAATTGTTTAAAACGGATGTTTTGTCCACCCCAGTTCTCAGTTCTACTGAATTTACCCCATGATTTCATCGCTGTTAGATCGCACATGGAGAGAAACCGTGTCTTCAGTTGCCAATTACGATAATTGGGAAACGCGTCAGTAAAGGAAAATAATTGAGAACTAGCCAGGACTATCCTAATCGTCATAAAGGGACGTGTCTGTGCCCACCCAATTCCCTGTTCTAGCGCCGGGCCTGCTTAACTTAAACCTTTTATTACCCTATATTTCATTATTTGGATGACTAGCATACCTCCATTTTGGGGATGTGGGATAAAATTGAAGGAAAAATATTATTGAGAAAAATACTGTGCGATGGGGGTAAAACGCATTCCTGCCTGTTTGGTGGGAAATTTACAGCTAAGTAATAAAAGTTTACGATTGAACCAGTCCCAGGATTGGCTGCAGCTGATCACATGACTTTATCTACATGAACATGAACTTTATACTGCTGTCCTTCCGTGGATCGGAAGCTCTCACCATCGGTGCAGACACCGCGTCAAGATAGAAACAGCTCAACGGCTTTTATCCTTTGGTTACTGCGTACCTCTCAATCCACTGGATTTTAAAAAACCTGTGTTGATTTTCCAGTTCCCGTACTGACTCCCCGCGGCGCGCCAGTCATTTTCTGTCAGTCGTTGATCGTCGCCCGTTCTCTCTCTCTCTCTCTCTCTCTCTCTCTCTCTCTCTCTCTCTCTCTTTCTGCCCCTAGAGGCGAGAAAGCAGTATTTTATTCCTGATGTTGGACTCCTGCGGGAAATACAAGGGAAGGACTGCACAGTCTCTTTTGTTTTTAACGTAGTTTCTATACTTTTCCGTTTCCTTAAAAATAAGGGATGCTTCCTACCCTGTGCTTTTCGCCACGATTGTCTTCGCCCCCCGCCAGGCATGCCGCCGCGCCAGAAAATGTGCGTCACACTTACAACACGGAGAGCGCGAGTAAGTGAGGGTTTCTCCGTTCCCTATTGGCTTAAGTTTTCATCTAATGGATCATGGGAGGTAAGCTAATAATATGGTACGGTTTTTGTTACTTCTGTTGTTGTGAAGAGAGTATGAGCACTTTCATTTATGTGGCCAATCTTGAAAGATGAATTCAAATGAATACGCATTGGGCTTTGGAAACACTTCATATGCTCAGGTCAATAATATCAAATGCTTTACCACACTTCTCATTGATATTGACCCAACCAAGTTTATCGACTAAATCAAGTGTTAAAATAATTGGCTTACAATGCATTATGTTTCCGCATTGTGGTTAGTCTCCGGTAGCAAACTGAGACCGCGAGAATCTGAAGAGGGGAAATATTTGCTTGAGCCAGAATATTCAAATGAAATCCGTCTGCAGTTGCAAAAAGAAACAGGAGGCTAGTAAGGATCTGTTTTTATTGTGCCTTACAATGTGAGTGGGGAATACTGGCCTTTTGCTGACTTATCTGTAGTGTATTGTCATGATCACATCAACGCATGTCGTAAGCAGCTTCTGTACTTATCTTGCCTGCTACGAGGGCCTTAGGTTTCATTTATTTATTTATTTAGCAATGCCGTTGGTATCCACTTCTATTGACAAAGATTGTAGATCATAAAATCTAATTAAAATATTAATTGGTATGGTAGGCCCTACCTCCAAATTAATGTACTCAACTGAAATACGGTACCCGCATATCTTTCCATATTAAAATGACACCCTCGCACTTGGTAGAGGTATTGAAAGGGTTAGATATTATACTTATTTATTTTTCTATAGTTGTATCACAAGTCTGATTGGTGTGAAGTGATTGTCTTGATGGCCAATACAGAAAAAAAATGAGTAACGTTAACGTGCTCGCCCCTGTGTGACAGATGAAGTCTCTTTCTGCATTCACGTTAGAAAACGAAGCATATTCGAAATCTCTGATATATCAGCTTGCTTGGCGTGACAGTTGCACACATATTTCCACTTCTCGCTGCTCCATGTCCTGCTGAAATTGTAATGGAAAGAGAAATTGCAAGAGAAGTAGGACGAATAGGCTGAGTTATCTTTAGCGTCATCATTTTGGCATCTGCAAGTTGGATGACGATTATGTTCCGTTGGTGAACTGCTTGTGGCATTGCATTTCATTTTTAGGAACAAAACGGAGTTTTGAATTCATATATCGGGCGTGTTGGAGGGAAAATTATCATTGTGTTTGACATGTAGTCTTACTAATGAGACCTAACCAAATCAAATGTGTATTAACATTTATAATTAGATGGCAATGTTTATAAAATTGAAGACTTCGGTAAGACATGGCCATCTGAATCCAGAATTGTTCACTCTTGGACGACTGGGGAAATAATGATATCATATAGGCCTAATTTGTGTAGCAATCAAGCAGAACAAGTAGGCCCACTTTATTTACTCAGTATTTATGTGCTGGTGGTGAGATCTCTCAAGTAACTGGAACTGTAAAATGGAATGCTCAAGTTTTAGACGTTTGTTGATTGAATCCAGACCTGCGTCTCTGAGAGTACTTTAGCCTATAGTTCATACGTAATTGAGGTTTCACGAATTGATATATTATACATTTGCGCTGACTATGGGCTACATCTGCTCTTCTAAATTCGCTGTATGAATATTGAAAATAGTCATTTATGTATTTTTGGAAACATTTGGGAACACATTTCTGTTTTTTGAGCAACCTCGTTTGAAGACAAATAGGCATGCCAATAGTAACACGGGGAACAGAGAACTGGTTGCGAATTCTGCCGATTCCAATGACAACATTGACCACGAGGAAACGTATTTTATATGTATTTAATTGCAATGAGTAGCCCACGATGAATTTTTTTTATGCCGAAATAAAATATCTATAAAAAAGATCATAAGTTGTGTCGGTAAGGAAAAAGAAGGCATGAAACTGTGATACAAAATATGGATGGTTGATATAAATTCATAAAACGCTTTAATGTGCGATTTTAACAGTTTTTCGACAATTATACGACTAAATGAAAGCTTCCTTCGGTGGAAAGGCCTAATTAAGTCAAATATTATTATTATTATTATTATTATTATTATTATTATTATTTAAGTATGCCTGTCGCATATTTAAAATTGTATACTCTTCATTTTCTAACATTATAAAGTAGATTATACACTGAAATCGGATTGTATTTTGTCAGTTATTAGCCTATTACTGACTGATGAAAAAGTTGCTTAATTTCGCAATTAATTACCTTGCAATGGAGTGCGAAAGTAAAATCTTTCAGTTACTTTCTCTTCTTTTTACTTTTAATTGGACACTTGACCTGGCCTGTTTTGAAGAAAAGCCGTTTGGCAGCCTGATTGTCCATTCTTTTTAACTTAACAAAGAGTATACATATTATGCCTTTTGCAGTCATAAAATACAGCTCCACGTGCTAAGTAAAAAAAGACCACTTGCTTAAATGTTAACATGCGGGGGAACATAAGAACTTTGTCGGACACACACACGCACACACACACACACACAAGCGCGCGCGCACACACTCTCTCTCTCTCTCTCTCACACACACACACACACACACACACACACACACACACACACACTCACTCACTCACTCACTCACTAAAAAAACCCTCCTTCCCAGGTTTAGTACAGCCAATACCGCCACCTTGTGTTATTTCCTCGACACGCTGCACGACACAAATTATAGGCCTTGCTTAATTTATGGCACGAAGGATAGATACAGACTTTAAAGATCAAGATCACTCTTAATGCATTTGTAGAGTGCACAACATGTATTCCTTGTGAATACCTTTCACGAGCCAATCAAATGTGTTAATTAAGAAAATACATTTAGATCTCTGCAATTCAATACATTTAAAAGTAGAGTCGTATTGCATAAAAGATGCAAGTTCCAAGTATAAGACAAATTAAACATAGGCAAGACCAACTTTCCAATTTATACACAGACTTAATATGCGCATAAAATGTACAAGCTGCTACGAAGAACAACGATGGAAGAAAGTATCCACGAGACATTATACAAATCAACAACAACAACAACAACAATAACAATAATAATAATACGTTGAATCAGCTTAACGTCGTTATCATCGTCACCATCTTCGACGCGCCATATGCGTATCCTCTTGATAAATTGAACAAATTTCGAGCATTGCAAAAACAGAACTATGTTCAGAATAGGAAAGAGAGTCTCATATTCAAAATAAAACGAAACAATTCAAGTGGCCAGAGCATCGATGGGTTTCCCGGAACCTCTTAAGGTTATATAAACATACTTTCATAACTCGTACGCTGTGTCTGAGATTTTCAGTTACTTTCCAAGCATATATTTCTATAGCGCTACCATTATGCTAAACGTATTCTACCTGCTCGATGAGCAAATAAACTATTTCAAAACAGACTTTAAAATATGACACATATTAGGCCTACCATAACAATTACATTTCCTTTTGACATCGAGCATATGGAAGTTCAAGTGGCCTAGCCTATATCACTTTTTTATAATTGCCAAATTGTCACGAGGTATTTCCTAATTAAATATTTACAAAAGAAAAAAAATTAATGCAATGTATTTTTGTGAAACATATATTGTAGTATAACTCTAGGCTTCATATATAATATGTTTTTTGAGATAGATAAAACTCCTTTGTCTTGGGAAATAAATTGACTGCTGGGATTTATGGGGTTATTAAATGCCTTCTGGATCATTAATTAGCCGCAAGAAACGCCCGAAAGACATTATATAACATGGATAATTTGGATATATCAGTATATCTTTGGTTATTTATAACGTAGTGCCGTTAACTAAATTATAATCTGCTCACCGTTTATTGTTGCGCCCGTAGGGAAGTAAGCCAAAACCCCTCTATTGCGGAAAAGGCACTTGGTGCCTGGACCAAAGGTACATGAGACTACAAAAATGATACAGTATTGTGGTGAGAATAAAAACTAAAGTAAGGCAACAAAGCACCGGGTAAAGACTTCAGTGCAAAATACAGAATTATCGGGAAACCCATTCCAGAGCCTTGACATCCTTCGACCTAGAGAGTGCAGCGGATTGTTTGATTGCACATGACAAATTCGGCAAAACACGAGTGTGTAATTAAGGAAGTAAATAAATACCAAGAGCCTAACATCACACAAGGTCAAAGCATACTGGATTGCAATTGATAAGAAATCGTAATTTAAGTTGTTTAGCTGGTCTGGGTAATCTGACGCCCAGGTGAAGCGGAGGTACCACCAGGCTTCAAGTTCGTGCTCTGAGGAAGCGGAGGTGCCAGCAGGATTCAAGTTCGTGCCGTGAGACAGGGTTCCGTGTTGCTCAGGGTCTGTGGAAGAAGAGAGACGGGGAAGATAATCAGACTTCCCGTCGGTTAACGTTACGCTGAATGCTATGTTGCCATCATTCTATAAAAAAATAAGATAAAATTAAAAAAAAACTATTTACGGTTAAGCGTGAAGAATTGTAGCCTACCAGTCAGAAGAACTTGCAGATGAGAGAATGCTACAAATTCAAGTTACTTTGTACCGACCATTGTTGTAAAATCGCAAGCAAAATAATATATGAATGAATGAATGAATGAATGAATGAATGAACTGACCTGAATTAACTGAACGATTTAATATTACTTCAACAGCCTCGTCTTCTTTTCCTTCTGAATCTTAATATTATTATGATTATCATTATCAACCTTAATTACATTTGTAGGTAGTAATAATAATAATAATAATAATAATAATAATGATGATGATAATTATTGTTGTTGTTGTTGTTGTTTTGTTGTTTTGTTGTTCTTCTTCTTGTTTTTAGTATTAGAAGTAGTTTTTGTTGTTATTGTAGTTGTTGCTGTAGTTGAAGTTGGAGTAGTAGGCTAATAATAGTACTAGTAACAGCAGTAGCAGAAAAAATGCTATTAAGTCAAGACTTATGAAGTGCTTATTCTTGGAACTATTGTGCTGACTTACGCAAACCATAATATTTGGTTGCAGCATGAGCTGCCAGAAGGGTAGTAATTAAAAAAAAAATCACGGATATTAGAATGTCCATACTGTTGCATATAGAATACGGATTATTTTTTAAAAATAACTCTTCAGGTTAACTTTGTTTAGGTCCACGCGATTAATGTTGATTTCACTGTGATGTCATCAACATTATTTGCCAACGATTAAACTTGCACGCGGGCAGAGGCTCGATTTTAACATATAAATCCACTAATTAGGCAGTCATCAAACAATTACAACACACACACACACACACACACACACACACATACCTTTTAATAATTTTTTTTTTCCAGTAATTGCATATCTTATCGTACAGGCTTGAACGCGTAGAGGAACAGCCTATTATTTAAAAACTAAGGCTGTGTCTATATTAAACGAACCCACTTTTTCATTCACAGCATTTTGTACTAGGCCAACATGAAGGCCACATGTTTCTACCAAGTTGTGCTTGTGCCCTTCCGACTCGTTCTTAGCAATCGTATTTTGATTAGCATCATTTGTGCTCCAACTGGTTGTTTTATTGTTATAGGTGCAGAAACGATGGTACAGCACTCGTTTTTGTGATCTGTCAAAGCACAATTGGAATGCTATGACTGAGTGTAAAGAACCCCAAGCAGGAAATTGGTCTGAAAGAGAGGATGAATGGATGCAGATCATGGTATTACGGCAGCGGAAAAACAGCTTGGAGGATATATTTTGTTTGTTAAGGAATGAGGGGCGAACATGAGGAAAAAGAAAAAAAGATAAGACACGCACATCCAGGGGTCCATCCAAAATGGGTACTAGATCCATAAGAAAACATGAAGAAGTAAAAAAGAGAAACAGCTGCAGTTTGAAAAAGAGCGCTATCTCGAAACGTCACGACAGCAATTAAAACTTAATGCGAGCTTTTTTGGTGGACGAACATGAGGAAACATACTGATCTTCATTGCTGAAGAAAGCATTCATGTCAAACAACACGAATCTTACAAAACCAATGCGACTTAACTCAGGCATCAGTGACTGTTGTAATTGCTTTGGTTCCTCCGGCTTGTTCCAAAATTCCATTACCGTGGAAAAAAAAGTCAGTCAGGAGGAAAAAAAAATCTCTATTCACAAGAAGAAAAAGCATATATTTTTGTTTTATATGAGTGCCTTGGACGTCAAGATAAATTAGCTGCTCACGGGAAATGCCAAATCTATAATAATAACAAGAATAGCTACATTGTCATCAATGTCCTCCGCCACCATGACGTCTCTTTCTCTTACCCAATCAATGTCACGCCTAGTAACTAACGCACATAATTTCATTCTCGCAGCCGTAGGTAAAGACGTTTCCGGGTAAACTTGTCCTCACTTTTCCAGAAGGATGTACGAATGGACGGACGAGCTCCTTTGCAATATCCCCCGCTCCACTTCACGTCGTGGTGGGGGATAATAATGCTAAACTACTACTACTACTACTATTACTCTTACTTCTGCTACTGCTGCTTCTACTACAAATAATAATAATAATAATAATAAATTGGACAGATCAGGATAAATTTGTTGTTGCTTTAAAATAAGTAATTTATGGGTCTTGTAGAAAGCAACGCAATCTCATTCTCTCTCCCTTTCTCCCTCTCTCTCACTCACGCTCTCATGCGTCATAAAATATGCAATAACGTGCCATCTTCTCCTGGGGTGCCTTTCGCAAAATCGCAGATGCCAGCTTAGTTTGAACCATTGACTGTGAATGGACAAACTATGTGAGTTGCTAACTTTGGAACTACGCTGTTGAGAAACGCATCCCTGGTTTGTTATTTCATTCCCAAAAAAACTCACATAAAGCATAAAAACAACGACGAAGTTAATTCATATATTGTGTGCTAAAACAACAGTCCATTTCTGCAGTTTTTTCAAAATATGCAAATAGGTTAAACGAGAAGATGCAGAGGCTATTCATTTCAATACAACGAGATATCACGAATTATTTATTTATTATTTATTTACTAGTAAAAAGGGATCTTAGCAAGTCAAGTTGCACAATTAACATAATCATTTGCAGCAGGGTATGTCGAGATTATTTGAAACATTTGAGAAACGCAGACATTTAGGACTCACCAGATACTGGGACCCAGCTAAGCAATTCTGTTGCTGTGTGTTAACAACACTTCTTCTCATATGGTTTAAATTAGAGTCAATGGTCGTTGAGAGCATTCATCTTTCAAAATTAAACACTTTTTATCTTCGGCGGAACTCGATCTACGCTTTCATATCCGACATCATTCATTAAATTCAGCCTTTCAACCATAATTATATTTGAAAAATAATATGTACGATATAACTGATTGCTTGAGAAGAGAGAGAGAGAGAGAGAGAGAGAGAGAGAGAGAGAGAGAGAGAGAAGGAAGTGTGTGTGTGTGTGTGTGTGTGTGTGTGTGTTTGGCATGTGCGTGCGTGTGTGCGTGCGTGCGTGTATGTGTGCGTGTGTGTGTGCGCGTGCTTGCGTGCGTGTGTGTTGAGTCACAGGGAGACAGAATGGGCAGAGGGGTGATTGATACCCGAATGATGTCCATCTCCATTTGATGATGGTCAGCCATTGCAATGTGCATATAGTTTAATCGGGAGTAACATGTTCAAAATGAAATCTGTATATATATATATATATATATATATATATATATATATATATATATATTATTATTTCAAGCTCTGCTGCGTTTCCTCAATTGATTAACTGGACGCAACAGTTCACAAGCATTACTTTGAATGTATGCGCGGGACGCATCAATACTTGGATGGACAGTATGAGTTTTCTGGGATATTTATGGCGGAACATGTTTGTATATCCTTAAGGATATTTCGTGCATTGCCATGAGATAGAAACGGGTAATTATGTTTGAGGAACATTTTGCTTCATCAGTCATCAAATATTTTGCACAAAAGGGATTTGTTGTCATATATCTATCCCACAACCTCACCATCTCGCCAAAATCCGCTATAATCATGTGAAGGCACGCAAACTCAATCATACGGAGAGAGACACGCCGTGAATTTTGTCGCATCTGTGCTTTTTCTTATGTGGCTTGAATGGGGAGGGTGCGCTTGGCACTATAGCTGGGAGCTGTTCGGGTTCATGACTTCGTAAGCTTATACAGGCATTTAAGGCCTTCTGAGGCAATAAAAACGGCCATAAATCCCTTGTTTTTGTGTCAGAAATTCCTGCTGAATTCAAGTAGGAATCACAGTTACATTAGAACCGCTCGGCTCGTATCCGTTGTTTATCGTCTATTTACGCACGCATCAGTTTACAAAACATAGGTTTGAAACATCTCACGCGCTGCTTCTGCACTCTTCCAATCATAGATCTCTCTAGTTATCTGAATCGAATGGTAACTTGGGACACACGATATGGGAAGGATTCTGCGGATTTTGTCTTGCAAAAGGATTATACAATCTACTGGACTACTCGAGTAACACTATGGGCAACTGTAGCCTTTTTTTTTTTTTTTTTTTTTTTTTTTTGTAGCCTACGTCAAACCAATTAGGAGGCAATACTTTTTTCTCTTTTTTTGATGAATGCTACGCTGTTTTAGACTGTTGTACTTAATAGAATCAGACAAGTACTTCGAACAGTCCAATACTAATAGCCGCAGCTGAGGAAATGTTAATACATTTTAAATCTGGACCCACTGGATATAAAATGTTGTCTGAACTCAGTATCCACCCGGACCGGCTTATTCGGATCAATTAAGTTTTTCATGTAAATACAGATTCATCTTTGCATGATGATTTTGTAGTCCATGAAAACGGTGTAAGGTACAGTCTAAGGCCACATGCATGCCTTGGCTGATATTTATTCTGAATGGAGTCTCGTGTGTATTTCTCCGCTTTATCACAGAAGTCTGTTTGCTACGAACATATATTTTTCCATGAATCTCTTTTTCATTTACGTGCATTCTCATTTTATTAAACTTGTGTGAATCATTTTTTTGTCTAAGTCGTTTGAAAGTGATTTAAAATTACGTCTATTCGTTCATAGACAAACAGGCATAGACGGGTGACAATTTAAAACGAAATTAATCAATTACCAAGTCACCCGAACCATTACACTGACGCTACTTAAACGGAGATACTTTGTCTGAATTTTCTGCTAAAAAATGTCCTTTGCGTCGGAAACGATAGACGCTCCCAGGAAATACACCATTTTTGGATACATTAATATTGGAGGAAAAAAATATAATAATGATCACTCTTTGACTGAATAATTAAATTATTGTACTCTAAAAATTGTATAATTGTGTTTTCTCTGAGCCATAGCGTCAATGAAAACATAACTGCATTACAAAGAGACCGCGTCGGGGGGGGAAAAAAAAGAATGTCGCCTATAGGAAAGTGTAAGATTGAGCACACACCACACGCGCGCACACACACACACACACACACACACACACACACAAAATCATTTCATGCATTTGTCGAATGTCGCAAATATTATGCATTTCCGCGTGCTGCTTTACTGACGACCTTGTTTAACGTGAATTCTAATACCGATCTGATATTTTTTTCCGCTGTTTTAATTGTGAGAAAATAAAAATCAAGCGTATTCCACACCGTGAATAAATGCAAACTAGCCATAAGATCAGATAATGACTTTCATTGTATTTTTATGTGTGTGTGTGTGTGTGTGTGTGTGTGTGTGTGTGTGTGTGTGTGTGTGTGCGTGCGTGCGTGCGTGCGTGCGTGTGTATATGTGTGTGTGTGTGTGTGTGTGTGTGTGTAGGCATGTGTGTGTCTGCGTAATTTTCTGTTAGAAAGCGAGTGTCAGCCAGAAAGGGCGTGCGCGCGGACGACCGCCCGCGTGCGTCTGTACGTGAGTATGCCTATATGCGTGTGTCTACTAACGACAACGGGATAAAAAATTCCTAAGGGTTTTTTCACTTTCCTTCCACTCCCTGCATTTTTATTGGATGGAAATGGTCAGGTGACAATGTCATTTTGACCGTCTTGGAGTGAAGACTTAGCTATAACATTCGCGCTGTGGTCTTTAGCGCAGCCTTGAAATAAATAATATTGAAATCATATAACGCGTATTTATTTAGAGACTCGAAGAAACACGGCGATAGACGGAAAGTGAGAGACAGAAATAGAGCGAGAGAGAGAGAGAGTCCGAGAGAAAAAGATAGAGAGGGAGGGAGGGAGAGAGAAAAGGAGCGAGAGAGGGAAGATATGAATTCGTATTTCGCTAATCCGACGCTCTCCTGCCACTTAACTGGTGGCCAAGAAGTTTTACCCAACGTGGCCCTGAATTCTTCTACCTATGACCCTGTTAGACATTTCTCGTCCTATGGCGCTGCAGTGGCCCAGAATCGGATCTATTCCTCACCCTTTTATTCGCCCCAAGACAACGTTGTGTTTGGATCGAATCGGGGAGCATATGAGTATGGATCAAACGTATTCTATCAGGATAAGGATGTGCTACCTAGCTGCAGACAAACAAGCGTGGGACAGAGCACGCAGAGCTCGTTCGCACAGGAATGCACCTCCGATCAATGCAGGACGGTATCGCAGGAGCAGAAATCGAGCATTCAGATCTATCCGTGGATGCAACGAATGAACTCTCACAGTGGTAAGTATTACAACTCCGAGAGATAAATTAGATAGTGGCCTGTTTTACGACTCACCCCAGCTATAGGACAAAGTGAAGCAACTTTTATTGCCCCATAAACCATTACCCCAGCACCCTGTCGCTGGTTATAAAGGCCTTTTGTATTTATAGGAAGTCCCTTTTGGACAACCGTTAATGTTATCTTCCCACCATCCCCCACCCATAGCTAAAAAGACAATGCTAACTTTTTGATGGTCCACTTAAGAATATGTTTTTAGTTAAGCAAGTTCAGCAGTATGGAATAGCGCATTTGCGAATGATGTTTGTGGACACATCGTATTCTCTTAAAATCTGAGAAAGGTTCATTGATTGTTGATGGAATGTTAAGAATAATAGATTTTCAGGTCCACGAAAATCTTATAATTTCTTGCATAATTCTAGAGAGACAACTTGCGCGTTTTTGAAATTCGGAAATCCATTGTAAACTGAGGCAATCATTCTTGAGTAGGAGCGGCTTGGCAGCAAGTAAAAAAATACATATTAATTTCTATGTCTGTATGCTGAATTCTTCTGTGCTCCATATTTGCTAGCAAGTGAAAACTATGGCATTCCAGCACCATGCAAAGCGATAATTTGTCCGAATACTTGAAATGCGTCTAAGAACCTAATCACCTGTGCATTCATCCCTTATGCAGGAGTTGGGTATGGGTCAGATAGACGAAGAGGCCGCCAGATTTACTCCCGGTACCAAACGCTGGAACTAGAGAAGGAGTTCCACTTCAATCGATACTTGACCAGACGTAGACGAATCGAAATCGCAAATGCTCTTTGTCTCACAGAACGCCAGATCAAAATATGGTTCCAGAACCGCCGCATGAAATGGAAAAAAGAAAGCAATCTAACTTCGACTCTGGCGGAAAGTGGGTCGACGGGTGCTACACAGGAAGCCCAGAAGGGAGATGACGACGAAGAGCCAGAGGAGAAGAAAAAAGAGTGAAAATACATTTCCCGGACACTCCTAAATCCTACCCAATCTAATCGCAAATTTATGGATAACTTAACTACCTATATGTACATTTTCTTCGGATATAGTTTTCACACAGGCCATGCGCAAAAACACAAACACACACACACACACACACACACACACACACACTGTCTCTCTCTCTCTCTCTCTCTCTCTCTCTCTCTCTCTCTCTCTCGCACACTCACGCACCAAGAGTAAAAATTTACATGTTATGTAAATGTTTATATATATATATATATATATATATATATATATAATACATCGCTTGAATAGTTTTGTGAAAAATCTCGGCTCGCTGAGCTGACGGAATTCCATTGCTGAATTACAATGTTGTCATTTCCCTCTATATGCGAAAACAGTTCCAGTTAATTGCTTTTTGCCACAAAATACTGACGCTTCATTGAGACAACTGTAAATTTGTCCATGGTAATATTTGGTCACAGACTATGCGTAAGACTGCAGAATAGCTGCACAGTAATATCGTGAAGGAAACTGCTTTAAACAAGCTTCTGAAAATTGTTCTTCATGTATTGCCATCTCGGTATTTTAATATGCTGAAAGGTCTTCACAAAATGAGCCACACAATCTTATGAATATCCATTTACCTATAGTATTTGCTTTATTTTGGTGAACTAATGTGCGTCCCGATACTTTTCTTGTAGATATTAATTTATATGTAGCACTACCCAGTAAAGTACTATAAAATGGAAATGTGAATTAAAATAGTGTTAGCTGAACATAAACAGTGAACCATTTTATGTGTTGTGTGTATAAATCTCACGTCCTGATGCCTTTGTTCTGTGTTGAATAAAATTTTAAAGAGCGCCTAGCCATGCCTGGTCTGTTTTTGCGAGTTAATGATAAAAACTTGCATCATTTAGAGTTCCGTCCTCTGTTTCCCCAAACTTTGTCATTTTAAACAAAATTATATTTAAAAAAAAACCATGTAAACTACCACATAATGATCAAATCTATTGTCAACAGAGTCCGAATGATCAGCTTTTAATGTAAACAATTTGATGCTTACGAAAAGTTATTTATTCATATGCAGAATGTATCAACGAAAAATATCTAAACTTCCAAGAAATTAGGTAGGCTACTTTTTAGATTGAATAGTGCCGTTATCAGTTTAAGTGCAGCTATTAAAAGAAACCTTTCATACATATTATTCAATAGTAGCCCCCTGACTCACTGAACACAATTCAAGGCAACACATATAGCGTCATAACTACGTAAGAGGGAGCAATTTATGACAATGGTATGTTTAATACCCTAATTATAGTTATGCGCCAAATTGACAAGTAGCCTTACGACGACTTTATGAATCGAAAGGGCGACGAATCACAGATTTGTCAATAATTTAATTTGGCCTTTAATATTATCACTATAAGCCTACTTACTATTGGTGATGGTCGAAATGGGAAATTTACCTTCTGTTACTGCGCAGGTAATTGTTAAATGAGTGAAAATGAAGTCATTTCTTTGTGTTAAATCATTTAAATTGTACAAAAGATAGAAAATAGACGCACACGGACATTAATATTAACATTAATAGGCTATAATGCGGAAAGAGCTTAAGAATCTAAATAACTTTGGCTATTTTTACAGCGAGTAAATGAAACAATGTTAAAATAAAGGTAAACATTCAAAACTGCTGCAGTCAAATAGAATACCAATACAGTGGCCATTGAAGGTCTCTTTATTCTGTTGTTATTATTATCTGTTTGGCTATTTCTTGCCTTTTTTGAGTTACAAGAAAGTGGACAAATATAGTCCCTCTGTGTAGCCGCACGCAATTATCGAGAAAGTAAAAGTTCGGCTAAAATCTGCTGGTGAGGTAGACGCAGGCTATTCAACGAAATCCAACACAACTGTACTCTTCAATATCTTACAATTGCAACCGCTACTGACTCAAGTGGTAATAATACTGACAGTGATCTAAATAGGCCAAATATTCTGAGTTGTGTAAGGGAGATTGATTCCCTTAACTGATACAGCATTCGTGCTTATTTATATGGCATTTATGGTAACTTCTACTGCTCATTAGGTCCTGGTTTTATCATCAGGGATTAATGGCATAAACCAACGCTATATAGCCGGCATGCCAGTATTTTGAGCCTTTCGAACTATAGAATTTACAAAAGTGGGTAATTTAGAATAATTTGAGAAATAACATCTAAATCACAATTTCCCTAAATTCGTTATCCATTATAGTTTCATAATGAACTACAACAACTGGCTCTGCCAGCCTGCCCCACATTTGCTGCGCATGCCTGATGTCACGTGTGCTACAACAGTTTTTCCTAGGCAGACCACAGACATGTTTTGACATAGGTGGGGGGCAATGGATGGGGGGTGTTGGTCGTGGACTTCCTGTTTTGCCCCGTATTGGGCACCAGGTGACGCTCTAGGTCCACTGTCCAACCCTTCTTTCCTCAGCCCCCGGTATTACTCTCATTGCCAAGTTATCAGACTCGTTTCTCCTTGTACCATCAATAACATCCTGGTGTGATCAAGCCAAATTTATGACTGGCCAACACAAGCACGTGACTCTTTTAGCATCCCATATTTGGGCAGCGCACGTAGCATGAAGAAAAAAAAATCTACAAAAAAATTCCAACCCACCTATAAATCCTGGTCATTTTTAGGACAAAAGCCCCTTGAACTTGTAAAGATCCACAAATCAAACGAAATAACAATAACAAAAACAATAATACTACCGGAAGATAATGCAAATGAAAGGCATAACTAAAAAAAAAATCATAGCTAGACTTTAATTACATGTTTGTGTCTATTTAAATGCATCTATTCTGTGCGTATGCTGCGTTTTTTTCCATAATATGAGCTCTTACGTGGCTAACCCCTTTCCCAAGCAAACTCACGAGGCGTCTGCCTACACCATGCACAGTTATGGCTATGGATCTGTCTCTGAGCTCCATGCATCCTCTTATTGTTACGGAGAGCTTGATTTCGGCGGATCCTGTACTTCTTCGGCCTCTCCGAATTCCCTCAAACGGGGGGAAATGAGCACAAGCCGGCGTGATAGCCCTGACTCTCCACCATCGCAGCTGCACGCTTGCTCGGCTGCGAGCTCCACGGGACGCTCCGTAAATGAAAGCGGTCAAGGCACTCTAAATATGGGGCTCTTCTGTCGAAAAGCCGAGGGCGACAGCACCGAACAGAGCGACATGCCCTTAGGCAAGGCAAGAACAGGCGAGATCAAAGTTGGAGCCATGCAACCCGTCCAGCCAGTAAGACCACCAAATAATTCGGCGCAGCCACAGACCAACCATCAGCAGCCTCAGATATATCCATGGATGACAAAGCTACATATGAGTCACGGTAAAGTTTGGTTTTCTTTTTTCTTCTTTTCGGTTGGAGCAATGAAATTACCCTTGCATTCACCACGGTCCACTCTCCCCTCTTTTGCCCATTCACGGTTTTTCATTTTGAATTTTATAGGCCGTAGTCGGAAATAATAAAACTCACGGTCGTAAATTTTACGACAAAGGCATCAATTGCTCGTAAAACTGTCCTGTTAGAACGAAGAGGCGACGTGTATCTAAATTTATGATGGCATAATTGCTTAAAAGAAACAAAACTCCAAAGAAATCTCTATGAAACTGTATCTCTCGAAGAGTATTTAAAATTAATCTGCATTATTTTTAAGTAATGTTTTGGTGCACTCAGAAATGTCTGTAAGGACGCATGCAACTTAGAAGAAAAATTCAGATAGCCTAGCCTATAGAAGGGGCAATTTGGCCTTGAGCTGAACTTTTCACCCCAAAATTTACTTGGCCATTCTTCATCATTCAAAGAATGCAAAACTTGTGTATTATTATTATTATTATTATTATTATTATTATTATCAGATTAATTTATTTTCATCCAAAAACCATTTCGACAATTTTGAGATATTGTGGCGTGAAAAGAATAATTGTATTTCTGTTTATTCCAAAGCGGTTTAATAACTTAAGGCACAAGCTTAGAGCTTTTCAATAGCTTAATGTGCATATTTTTTATGTCCGTCATTTCGTTCACGCTTTCATTAATCAGTGTAATTATATTTATGCGTGAATCCATTAGCTGGCATTTATATTATTTAGCCAATTTGATGAACCGAAAAAGACTCCATAACACAGCAAACTTCGAAGGTGTTGTATGTATTGATGCCTATGCAATATAATAACCTTCACAGACATACGCGAACATTTGACAGTTTCAATTCGAGTGTGCATGTTGTCTTTGGCATGGCATAATGAGATCGCTGGTTTTCTTTCCGCGGTTATAAAAATGTTTTTTTGTTTTTTGACACCACTCCAGAACCTGATGGAAAACGGTCACGGACCAGTTACACCCGCTACCAGACTCTGGAACTGGAGAAAGAGTTCCATTTCAACCGGTACCTCACACGTCGCAGGCGTATCGAGATCGCCAATAGCCTTTGCTTGAACGAGAGGCAAATCAAAATTTGGTTCCAGAACCGGCGTATGAAGTGGAAGAAGGATTCAAAGCTCAAAGTAAAGGAGACGATACAAAATGGCAATGGGATAACGCGGTCTTCTCAGAATTAATAACTGGCATAATAAGAGCGAGCAGAAGAGAATCTGCTGACGATTAAAACAGGCCGGGATGAAAACGAAACTTCTACGCATCACGCTTCTGTCTCCCAGCAGGACATTTTTGCATTTCATGTGTTTCAATATTATTGTGCAATGTGAAAATGTCAGAATATGATATAAAATACGCGTCTCCATTGTTTAAATTTTGTGCCTTTTATGTTATGTCTTGATCAATGATTATGTCCCCTCCCCTTCCGCGTGAGAACTAGATCGCCTAAGGTGGAATTCTGAATGTGCACTGTGTCCGCCGGATGACCTTTGTGAGTCCATGTTTTGGACATGGTGTGACCTGGCCCTGACCCTGAACATATAATCATGTGTGGGGCTAAGTTCTTATCCTTGCTTACTGCTGACTGCAGCAGTTTTAATGGCAGTATTTATAATGCTAGTGTTGTAGCATAATATTGGTATCAGTACTTGTAGTGGTAATAGTGCTAGTTGTAGTCCATATTGTTGTAGAATCCAAGCATATGATCATTCATTGAAGTCTAAGAATGGAACTTGAACCAGCCTATAATGTAAATGATGCAGTTAGTGAAGTTTTCTTTTTTATATTGGACGAGATATTATCCAGAATTCCCCTTTTCTGAATACAGCAAATACACAGATCCTTGATGTTTACCAGTTATACTCAAAATTAATAAGTGCACTGCACTTACATGGGCTGAATCACTCACAGGGAAAATTAAGGAAAATGAAAACATGAAAATGAAAATAAGGTCTTTTTTTGGTTTTCTATGAGCACAAATATTGAACTCTGAGATCCCGGCAGTTGCATTCATGTCTATGACTTTGATACTTCTATTCATTATTTATTATAACCATAGATTATCAGACCAAAATGCTGGTTTGATGTAAAAACAAGAAATTGAACAAATTCATTCAAAGCCTATCCTGATGCTATCCTAAATAACCAATGTTGTAATGTGTTGAGCTGACAATGACCCACTGATATATACAAATTTCAGATATGTTTGCCCCTTACAAAATAAATCTCAGAGTCTGATTGCACTTAAACACTTTCGGCAAATATTGTTTTACATTTTGTCAGGAATGTTATGCTGTATTTAAGTTCATACCTGAGTCTGAAGTTGGGCATTAATGTCTTCTTATAAAATTTACACACTATCTATCCTGGGCATTAGCATCTCGTTTTAATAAACCATTTATTGTGTCAGTAAAACAATAATGCGATTATGCAATGGATATGCACGAACCAAACATTTAGGAAAGTACAACTGGCTCATATTTTGGAGACTGTAAGCCATGTTCACATAAAAAATATATTAACAATGGAGGTATTGCCTGTGAAAAACAAAAGCATGCTGGAAGGACAAGAATGGTCAAATGTGCACATGTGTGGAATATATAATAAACTATACACCATATATTCTTGCCATCAACTTATTATGCTTTGTTGTCAAGGCTCACGTCCCAAATCTATCCATCTTTGTCATGGTGATCTTATATAGGCTATATACCTAAAATATTAGTTTCTGCTAAAATTAAAAAAATTTTCGATGTATTCTTTCATTTTGCATATGATTTTAGTGGATTGAGTGTACTCTACAGTGGCAAGGCTTCGATACGTTATTATTTGAAAAATGTATCAACAGTGTTGCTTGTGCTGGTATTATTTGGGCCTACGAAAATATATGGGGGTGGACTTATTTACGTTTGGCACAATTTCCACATTCAGCGGCTTAAGATGTCATCTTTGCTTTGAGACTGGTTCCCGGCTGCTCTCCATTTGCTTTGGAATCATTTACACTGCAGACAAATGTCCATAAAACTTTATGACCCAAGCTACTAATAAACCCGTGAGCGTTTCCTTGCACCACTTAAACAAAGATCGCTGTTTCCTGTTGAACTAGAGGTAGATATTTCAGGAAAGAACTGTTTTCAGAGATTAACTAATACATTGTCTTTGATGTTAAACTCATTATTTTGTCTGTCTTTCCCGACAAAGTAGCTAGCTTAGGGGCCTGTCACTTTGGACCACCACCTGACCAGGTGTAACGGAATTCTGTTGGCTACTCTAAATTAATTCCGGATACCACAAAGATTTTTTAGATGCATTGAATCATGCCAGTTTTGTAATTTGTTCAAGGCGTACCTGAATGAAAAAATCCACGTTAAAATTCTCTCAGGCTCGTCACAAGTCTTAAATATGTTTCACACCACTTCTTGCGATTGAAAGTTTCGTTAAAAATGCTTCAGTCAACAAATGATTCAGTGATCTTTAAATGTAGTTAAACGCTACGAATGAAAATGGCATGTATTTTCATGCATCAAATAAGTGACTAGAGATCCACTATTTTGCAAGGCGACTTTTAGTTCATATACTCTCAGGTTATGCTGTCAAATTGGAGAAGCTGAAAAGAGCCCATATGCTAGGCCTATTTACGCACCCAATCATTGAAGACTTTTAGGAATGAACATTTGAGGGAATGCAGACAAGTCATTTTATTACTTCATTGGTTAGCTAGGCATTTAAACGAAACTGCTGTGTTCTTGTGTCTTTAAACAGTTCAACCTATATTAAAACTTCTTCCATCGGACAAAACCATGCAGAAGGCACCGCTTTCATTCTAATGCATAACCTACTCTTGCGATCATTTGTCTTGAGTAAATTATGTTTTTAAAAATTAGCAGTGATTTCTTATGATTCGATATTCTACTTTTCATGTCCCTAAAATTACCATTTGCATTATGATTTATGATAAAGAGGCGATTACTTATTCTCAATTTTCGTTCTCATTATTTCTCCTCGGCATTTGCTTGCAGGTCCTTCTCACTATTCTGCGTCAGAAATAGAAAGGGAAACATTACTCACCAAAGCAGGCTTGTTGCAACGCTGTGCACTTCCTAGAGAGTTCCGCCGTTTGATAAAAATAGACCCTCAAACAACGCTTCGCCAGTTTTAGAGTTTCACCGGCAGTGAGGAGTTATCAATCGCTCTCTGTTGCATTCTTTTGGTTTCAGTCTTTCTTTTTGTACTTTTAAACTTTTGGAAGGTTATATGTTGCCAATTGCCTGAAGCAGTGACCCTGAGTGGCTCACAAGGAACACGTGGTGCCATTAAAGTAAGTTTTATGGTTTGGGAGAGCTGACAAACCCTCAATATATTTACATCATATATAATCTTAACTGTCGGGAATTGCAGCTGTTGGCTTCTCTTATCCCGTGGACGGAGGGTAGAAGGCGTTTAGTGTGGATTATCTCGTGCTACACTCTTCAGCCCCGTCGCATTTGACTTAAGCAAATGGATCCCAGACGGTGCAGTAAGTTAATAATCTTGTTTCTTGAGCTTGTAATGAAATAGATACCTGCCCCTCCCAACACCCGTGGGGGTTAAATTAATACTGTAATTTAATATTTATCTGAGAAATCTCTGGTGTTCTGGAGCTAATGCTTTCAATTAGAGGTGCACCAATTCGATTCCGCACTTTTCCTTCGCTCATTTGTGATAAAGAACTTGTGGTGTAAAAATTATAAACTTGATTGTTTCAAATTGAAACCTACGCTTCTACAAGTTTCATCATCACAGGGGGACCTCTGTTCCTGAATCATTAATCTTTTAGTGCGCGTTTTTATTATTTTATGTTGTATATCCGTACTGTGTTTAGAGGTCTGTCGTATTAATTGACTTAATAAACGCTTCGCTCTCCGCGTGGTAGCCTCTATGGAGGCAGATGTGTTTCCAGCGTGCGCCTCTGTACGCTCGTTTTTGTATTGTTGACTGTAAGCTGTTGTCGATTTGCTTCATGTGTAAATCGTATTAGCCTATAAGTTTTCGGTCCCATCTCATATCTCATATAATGTATTTTGAACATCTGCATAGTTCTCCTTTTTTTCTATTTGGAAAGAGTCTCTGAAACGTCATTGATATTTGGGATCAAATGGAACGTTTTGCTCTTATGACAGAAATAGATCTGGATGAGAACTTTCGACAACAATGCGACGTCATCTAAAAACAGAACAACAATGGAAACGCGTCATCTTTTTCATAATATTTATGTTAATAAACACAGAAAAAGGTTCGGAAAATATGTTTGGTTTTAAATCATTTTCATGACTGCATTTTAAACAAAGCTAATAAATAGACTGAGTGATTCTCTTACGAGCTATTTATTTATTTATTTTTTATTTTTTTTTTTTTTTTGGGGTGGAATTCTGTTGGGTAACTCTAGCAAGCAATTATCATGTTCGAGACCGACTGCATGCTGTTTATTAAAGAGTTTTATTTAATTCTTGTCTCTAACTCATTATTTTCTTGTTATTCTTCTTGGAACCTGCATTGTTTCCACTCTAAACAGAGCCCAGACTCGTTAAGCCTGTGCCATATCAAGGTATTAAAATACATGTTCGCAGTGAAAGGGAAGCGTCCTTACATGCGACTAATTGCATGTTTATGGAGGGTGTCTGAGGACATTATGCCCTCCCGTGTCCTAATGCCGTTGTGGCCAGAACTTGTTGATATTAGTCATACTAGCCACTAGATATGAGACTTATCCTATAGCGAAAGTCAGTGTTTGACATGTGTTTGCAGTGGCGAGACATGATAAACCTTGCTTTAGTTCGCTCGGGTCACCCGGCTAAACATCTCATACGAGGTTAAATATTATCATAAATCCATTAACTTTGGATTTATCGTTCACATTCATATCTCAATAATGTAAGTTATTGTTTGTAGGAAAACTGACCCAATCCATATGGTTTGAGAAGAATTTACTGAATCAGCTATAAAAAAAAAGACTGATACAGTTTCTCCCCAGGTTATGCCCAACGGTTAAAGTTTTATACATCCAAGATGAACATCAGCTTTTGATAACGCAGAAGCATTTTGTATTCTGATTATCGCAGTAATTTTGTGGTTCAAGACAATAATGAATTATTGGCGTCTCTGAAATGTTTGAAATACACTATTCATACCTAATAATAACTGACACAATAAAAAAAAATTATAAACAATTTGTAGTGGCAAATATTCTATGGTGTGTGATACCTTGATACTGTAGAAGGTGGCTTTTTTATAGTGCTATGAAAAAGTATTTGCCCCCTTTCCCATTTCAAATCCATGTTTCCTCATTTGTCATAATTAAAAGTTTCAGGTCAGCCAACTCATTTTATTATAAGACAAAGAAAATGTGAGCAAACACAAAATGAAACATTTAAAAGATCATTTTATCTATTAAAGGTAAAGAGTTATTCAAAACCTATATCACCCATGTGAAAAATAATTGTCCCCTTAAACCTAATGACTGGTTGTGCCACTATTAAATGTTTGCAGTAACTGGCAACGAGTCTTTTGGCCCACTCTATGGAGGAATTTGACCCGTTCCTCTTTGCAGAATTGTTTTAATTTTTCTACCTTGGAGGGTTTTCAAGCATGAACTGTCTGTTTAAGGTCATGCTGCAGTTTCTCAATTGGACTGAAAACCAGATTATTGCTAGGCCACACAAAAACATTAATTTTAGCTATTAAGGAGAGGCTTGCTAATATGCTTCAGATGATTATCCTGCTGCATAACTCAACTGTGCTTAAGCTTTAGGCCATGAACCAATGGCCGGACATTCTCCTGCTAGATTTTCTGGTAGAGAGCAGATTTCATGGTCCCATCAATTATTAGCAAGTTGACCAGATCCTGAAGCAGCAAAGCAGCCCCAGACTATTACACTACCACCACTGTGTTTGGCAGTTGATATGATGTTCTTAGTATGGAATACTGTGTTAGCTCTTTGCCTGATATAATCGGATCCATGTTTTCCAAAAAGTTTCTGTTTTGAGTCAGCAGTCCACAATATATTATCCCAGAATTCCAGAATTTTTGGGGGTCATCATGATGTTTTTTGGCAAATGGGAGAAGGGCCTCTGTGTTCTTTTTGGCTAGCAGTGGTTTTCACCTCACAGCTCTCCTGTGGATGCTTTTTTTGCCCAGTCTCTTCCTCACTGTAGAATCATGAATACTGGCCTTGAATGAGGCGAGTGAGACCTGTAGTTCTTTAGATGTTAGTCTGGGTTCTTGCCACCTAATTGAGTTCTTGATACACTCTTGGAGGAACTTCGGAAAACTAGCCACTCCCAGGAAGGTTCACCATTGTTCCAAGTTTTCTCTATTTGTAGATAATGGCTCTCACTGTGGTTTGCTGGAGTCCAAAAGTCTTAAAAATTGACTTTGTAATCTTTTCCTGAATGATAGATGTCAAAAACTTTATTTCTCATCTGTTCTTGAATTTCTTTAGATGGCGACATCACTTCATGCTTTTTGCCTGTGACAGGGATGGACTCAATCAGTGACAAAGAATCAGGTCAACATGTTTATTTTAGCTTTCTCATGGTCAGACAATCCAGTTCAAAGCCTATCAGTAGACATGCAGTGCAAAAGGAACAATCCAATTTGTGGTTAGGGGACAGTCAAAAGGTCAAAAGCCAAACAGAAGGAGTGCCAGAATTTGGGGAGTTCTGAATCATAAATCCTGAAGCCAGCCAATGTCAAAAATCTGAATATCACAACACATAAGAGATCAGTCAAACTTGAAAACCATAGGACGAAACAGTATTACAACCAAAAAATCTCTCTATGAAATACAAGGCTCGTAGTGATGTCTCAGAAAGGCAACAAAGAAAGTGATTACCAAACACAATGGGGAGGGTGAGCACGAGAGTAAGGAGCAGGAAAAAAATCATATGTAACTAAACAGGAAATAGAAATTATAACAAGAAAACTGATGTAATCTGTAAAATAACAAAGATAAAACTAAGTATACTTATAAAAAGAAAATAAACAGAAAAAAAACTGCTGACTTGGACCAGGACCTGCATGAGCGTTGTCTCCAGGATGCCCCGAGCCGGAACCCAGCAATGCCCCTTCAGCCTGTACCCCTCCTGGTTGACTAGGTATGAGAGTTGACATGCCCGGGCCCCTCACGTCCAGGAGGCGCTGGACCGTAAAAGTCTCTGATCTGTCGACAAGGCAGGCTGGAGGGGGTGCCACGATAGTGGGGCCCAGAGAGCTCCAAAGGACTGGCTTGATCCTGGAGACATAGAATATGAGGTGAATTCTCTTGAGGGACTGAGGTAGCTGAGACCTGACTGCCACCAGGTTAATGATTTTGGAAATGGGGAAGGGAGAAATAAAATTGAGAGAAAACTTAGGGGATGCAGCCTTAATTGGGAGATCTCAAGTGGAGAACCAAATCTTTTGTCCTTGTACATATACTCAGGAGCACCTGGCAGTGGTCAGCAGCCCTCTTGATGTGGTGACTGGCCCGTACCAGAGCAGTATGGGCCTTCTTCCAGGGTGAGATGATAGCAACGGATAAACTGGGCTGCAGATAGGCCTCCTATCACATCTTCCTAGGCTGGGAATAAAGGAGGTTGATAGCCTTGGCAGCGCTGGAATGGTGCGAGTCATGCAGGCGAGGAAGGGAAAGAGTTAACAGAATACTTGACACAGGGTAAATATTTACTCCAGAAGGCTGGGTTGAAAAAGGTGAGACAATGGAGCACAGTCTCAATACGTTGTGTTAGCCCCGTTCATCTGGCCATTGGACTGGGGGGGGGGAATAGCCAGAGGAGAGGCTTACAGAGGGCCCCAGTAACTTGCAGAAGGCCTGAAAGAAGTGGGACGTGAACTGGGATCCTCGATCACGATCAGACAGAACGGCAATGGGGAGACCGTGCAACCAAAAAACTTGATTCACTTGAAGTCCAGCTGTCTCTTTAGCTGATGGTAACTTTGGGAGTGCAATCAGGTGGACAGCCTTGGAAAATCTATTCACTATGGTAAGGATAACAGTGTTGCTGTCGGAAAGCTGAAGACCAATTGAATTGAATTGAATTTTATTTGTATAGCCTTTTCATAGGGAGACTGTCACAAAGATGCTTTACAGTGAGAAAATAAATAAATAAATAAATAAAAGGGGCAGTGCCCATCCTAATCCGCACTATAGCAAATGAGGCAAAAAAACTCCCATTCCGGAGAAAAATCCTCAAAGAGTGGCGAAAAAAAGAAGCCCCCCAATGGGAAGAAATCTCAGAAGGAACCCGGCAATAGTGGGGAGGCCCATCATCCGCTGGCTAGCTAATAATAATAAAATAAAGTAATAATAAAATAAAATGGTAAATAAAATGGTAATAAAGTTCATTAAAACATCCAAGCTGTGGCATCTGGAGCTCTAGGAAGTGGCATGGCAAGGATGGAGCAGAACTGGATCAGGACAGCAGGACAGCAGCAGCTAGCGCTCATGGTAAAGGGCAGAAAGGCCAGTGACAAAGTCCAGGGCAATGTGGGACCAAGGACATTGAGAAACAGGTAACATCTGCAGGGGACCTACAGGAGAAGTGTAGGCGGCTTTACTGGTAGCACAAGTAGGACAGGCTTTGACAAACCCTCCGGTATCTTCCTTGTGCATGGGCCACCAGAATCGTCTGAAAAAACGCAATTATTCACTTAGCCCCTAAGTGTCCAGAAAGGTAGGAGGAGTGACCCTACTGAAAAATCTATGAGCAGGCTGGTTGGGGCACAAAGAGATGGTTATGCGCACAGACACTGGGAGCAGGACCTTCCAGATGCGCACTGCGGACAATCATTGCAATGCGCCGCAGTGACGCCGCAGCCCAAATGTGAGAAGGGAGAATGGTGTCAGAGTTCTCCTCCCCCTCAGTATGGTCATAAACTTTGGAAAGAGTATCTGGTATAGTGTTCTTCGTTCAGGGGCGGTAGGAGAGGGCAAAGTTGAACTGGCGAAAGAACAGACCATCTAGCCTTGCGAGGTTTCAACCATTTGGCAGACTTGAATGAATTCAAATTGCGATGGTCCATACAAAGTACAAAACTTGACAACCCTCTTACCAGTGGCACCACTCTTCCAGAGCTAATTTGATAGCCAGCAGTTCTCGGTCACCCACCAAGTGATTTCTCTCAGTGGACATCAGGCATTGGGAGAAATAGGCACAGGGATGTATCTTCTGGTCATCAACAGACACTTGAAAAAGAATGGTCTTGACCCTGGAGTCAGAAGCCTCTACCTCCATGATGTACTGGCAGTTGGGGTCATGCAAGATGAGCACAGGAGTGCTGATAAATCTTGAGTCTGTCATGAGTTGCTGAAAAGCAACAGCCTCCCAACTCCAGGAAAACTTTTGCATTGATGGAAGGGCGGAAAGTGGTGTAGCAATGGAACCATAGTTGCAGATAAATTTTCTGTTGGATTTAGTGAATCCCAAAAAACTCTTCAGGTTCTTGGGAGTGAGCCACTCAGTAACTGTTTTCCCCTTCACCTGGTTTATCCAATACAATGAACCCCAGGAAACACACTGATGGTGCTTGAAATTCACAATTCTCAGCCTTGATGTACAGATGGTTCTCCGGGAGATGTTGCAGGACTTGGCAAACATGTTGAGTATGGCTTGAAAGATTAACAAAAAGATTAAGATATTGTCTAAGTAGGCATATACAAACAGCCCCAACATCACATAGCACATTTTTAACAAAATTCTGGAAGATCCCCAGAAAGTTGGAAAGCCTGAATGGCGTCACCAGGTATTCATAGTAGCCAGTGGAAGTGTTAAAAGTTGTCTTCCTTTTCTCACCCTTGCGGATGCGGACCAGATAATAGGCATCTTGGAGGTACAGCTTGGTGAAGACCACAGCTCCCTGGAGTGACTCAAAAGCAACGGACATAAGAGGTAGTGAATATTTATTTTTAACGACGATGTTATCCAGTCCTCAGTAGTCGGTGCATGGGTGAGAACCTCCATCCTTCTTCCTCCCGAAGAAGAATGCTGCACCAGCAGGAGAGTATGAGGGATGAATGATTCACTTAGCCTGGGACCCTTGGATATACCTCTCCATATCTTCAGTGCCAGGATGGGACAAGGAGAACAGATAGCCCTGGGGAGGTGTCATGCTCGAAAGGAGATCTATGACACAATCATAGGGCCGATAAGGGGGAAGGGTGGTAGCTCGAACCTTGGAGAAGGCCTCCTTGAGGTCTCAGTAGATTTAAGGCACACTAGTGAGGTCAAGAGCTATCATGAGAGAATTTGAACACTGTGGATATAGTTTAGTAGCTTCCATCAGGCAGTGGTTGGCATAGTGAGGGCTCCACTCGAGTCTGGTGTTGACTCCAGTCAATGCAAGCGTTATGTTGGGACAGCCAGGGATTGCTTAGGCCCATCGGAGCTCTAGAGGAGCAGAGAAGCAGCAAAAGGAATTCCTCATGATGGTTCCAAAAGTTAAGTAGCTGAACTGGAGCAGTGATGCATGTAATGCTAGCTAATAGAGATTCAGAGATGTCATGGGCCTGATTTTCTAAAGCTTGATGAGGGAGCTGTAATTGGCAAACTAGCTGTATATCAATGAAATTCCCATCTGCTTCAGAGTCGATAGGGTGCTGACAGTGAGACCCTCATTATTGTAGAAGATCTGGACCAGTAGTAGTGGACACAAGTTAGGGGAGTTGCGTTGCTGGATTCCACTCACCGGTAATCTCCCATCTACTGATGAGCGATAGCTTTTATTGTGAATGTGGCGATAAAGTGGCTAGGTTTGGCATAGTAAAGGCAGGAACAAGTTGACATAAGTCGCTGGCATTCAGCTGGTGTCAAACGGGTGCAGTTGACTTTCATCGGCTCACTTGGTTCAGCAAGAATGGTAGAATTCACAGGTGGACTGACAGGAGGAGCAGAAGGGTAAACCAGGATGATGACAAGATGAGCAGACCCAGGAGAGGAAGGACGTCTTCTCAGGATGCAACTCCTTGTGTTAGCAGGTCAGGCAATGGTCAACTCATATTGCCATCTCTAGGACCCTTCGTCCTCGGACTTTTCGTCCCTGAATTTTTTGTCCTTGGACTTTTTGTCCCTTGGGAATTTTCATCCCCAGACTCTTCGTCCCCGTGGACTTTTTGTCCCTAGACTCTCCGTCCCTTGATTGTTCATCCCTAATAAGGTGTCGCCCTCTTCCTGCATTATAACCCTAACTCTAAACCAAACCCTTGCCATAAGCCTAACCCTTATATCATGGTAATCTATCCAACATCCGTCCATCCATCCGTCTGACTACAATGGTGGCCCGCTTCATTATCGTTAAGGGACAAATAATCTTGGGACTAAAAATCCTTGGGGATGAAAAGTCCTGGGTGATGAAGTGTTTGGGGAAAAGTCCATGGGGACAAAAAGTCCGAGGACGAAAAATTCTGGGATGAAAAGTCCGGGGACGAAAAATTTTGGGAGAAGAAGTCTTGTAACCCATATTGCAAGGTCAATAGCTGTAAAAATCTTCCAATTGGTCTCTGATTATTTGGCTCATCTTTGATCTCACTTGAAAGCCCGTTGAGGAAGGCACTGTATTGAGCATGGCGATTCCAGCTGGATGTAGTAGCTAGGTTGCAAATATCAACACATAGTCAGAAACAGAGTGGGTGTCTTGGCAGAGTTGCAGATGTTCCCATGCTGCTTCGTGGCCACGAGTGGGGCGGTTGAAAATTTTCCTTATCTCATCCATGAACTGGTTTAGCGTGCTGCAAACAGGAAACCCAGCATTCTACATGGCTATTCCCCACTCTTGTGCTCTGCCGGTCAGCAGGGTGATAATATTAGCGATGCGGACCTGGTCGGTGGGAAAAGCCGTGGGCTGTATCTCCAAGGCCAGGGAACACTGAGACAGGAACTATCACCTGGTGCCAGGATGGCTATCGTGTGAATTGGGTGATGGCAGGTGTGGACCAATGACAGGAGCTTGGACAGGAGCAGCTAGAGCAAGGTCAGGTTGGAATAGGCCTTTTGCAGCAAGTGATCACGTAAAAACTTTCCGCATAGCAGGAAGTCTCTGCTGGGTAAGCTAACCAGACATTCCTTGACAACACTAAGTGCTTGAGTGATCAGGAGTTCAATACCAACAATATAGTCTGTTTCTGTAATTTTTATTTTAGTTGACGGCTTGGTTTTCCAGATATAGTTAAGGTAAGTTTTGATAAATTTTTCTAGCTGGATTTTTAGAAGAAAACAACGAGCGGAGACCAATTATCAAGGTTGATTGCTTTGCACTGGACGAGACGTTCTCAGGTATGTTTTCAACAGTTTTAACACTCGTATTTATACTGCCTCTCACCCCATATTTTGTAAAACTTCTAAATTTGACTTTGTAGAGTATCCAGGCACTCAACTTTCACTGATAAAAATAATTAGTTATTTACGATCAGACCGTTTTGCATCCAAATAAGCTTATGTGCGAAGCAGTGGCTGCTCGTGAACTGGCAACAGGGGAGGCTCAAACAATCCCTTAAAAAGAAATATTGGTCACGACCTGTTTTCAATCATTCATTTAAATTACCATTACAGAAACTCCGAAAACTCAACATTATCAGGTGTGGCCAGTTTTCATTTATAACGCATACCGATTACGACTCCGGACTTCCCACGCTTTTCTTTACTCAGCGGTTGGAAGCAATACATGTGTTTCTCGATCGTTTAATGAAATAAGATCATTTGAAACGTCTTTATGCAATTCCATTGCTTCCAGTGATCTTATTTCATTTAAACAGTTTAAACGATCATGAAACACATGCATTGCTTCCAACCCCTGAGTAAAGAAAAGCGTGAAAGTCCGGAGTCATAACGCAGGCGAAACTGATAAACCGCCATGCACAAGGACTTCAATTCTGTGTGAGAATCTCTGACACATGCGTTCATTGAATAATTGCTGACTACAGCAGGGGGACGTAAATATACTACTAAAACTGACGCGGAATGCGAGAGAGTTGACAGGTGTGCATTATTAGTGAAAAATGACTACACCTGGTAATGGTGAGAGTTTTCGGAGTTTCTGTTTTGATAATTTAAATGAATGATTGAAAACAGGTCGTGACCAATCATTCTTTTTAAGGGACTGTTTGAGCCTCCCCTGTTGCCAGTTCACGAGCAGCCACTGCTTCGCACATAAGCTTATTTGGACGCAAAACGGCCTGATCGTGAAGAACCGATTATTTTTATCAGTAAAAGTTGAGTGCCTGGATACTCTACGAAGTCAAATTTAGAAGTTTTACAAAATCTGGGGTGATTGGCGGTATAAATACGAGTGTGAAAAACTGTTGAAAACATACCTGAGAACGTCTCGTCCAGTGCAAAGCAAACGACCTTGATAATTGGTCTCCGCTCGTTGTTTTCTTCTAAAAATCCAGCTAGAAAAATTTATCAAAACTTACCTTAACTATATCTGGAAAACCAAGCCATCAACTAAAATACAAATTACAGAAACAGACTCCATATTGTTGATATTGAACTCCTGATCACTCAAGGAATTAGTGTTGTCAAGGAATGTCTGGTTAGCTTGCCCACCAGAGACTTGTTGCTATGCGGGAAGTTGTCAAGTGATCACTTGCTGCAAAAGGCCTATTGTATGGAAAGCCGTTTTAACATTTATTCCATATCCTTGATATCAGGCGGCTATGGCAAGCCGTTTTAACATTTATTCCATATCCTTGATATCAGACGGCAGTGTACTCTACTAGATCAGTCTTTGTCCGCACTAGTGGGCCTCTGGACCGAACTAGTAACACCAAACGTCTTACTAGTTAACTAGTGCACTGCAAAAGCATGTACATGTTAACTAGTCAAGCATAAAATTGCTTAACTAGTGGACTAGTGAATCACAATTATGTGCACTAGTTAACTAGTGAGGGGCAATTTGCTTACTAGTTAACTAGTGAAAACAAAATTGCTCACTAGTGAACTAGAAAACACCTTTTTTGACCTTACTAGTTAACTAGTGTGGCTCAAAATGTTTACTAGTAGAACTAGTGAAGCTAAAGTGTTCACTAGTTGCACTAGTTGCAGTCTTTTTGACTAACTAGTCAACTAGTGAGGCTCAAAATGTTTACTAGTTCAACTAGTGAAATGAAAAATGTCCACTAGTTAACTAGTTTAAGCATCTTTTTACTTTACTAGTTATCTAGTGAAGCTCAAAGGTTTACTAGTAGAACTAGTGAAAGCCATAATGTTCACTAGTGGCACTAGTTACATTAAGGTCACTGGCCTCAAAATATCACCAAAAACTTCGACATTTTGCTGTATCTCATCAACTATTTCAGTTACAGGCTCCTAATTCTTACTGGACATGCATCGCATAAAGGCCTACAAATGACGTGCCTAAAGGTGACCTTGGCTTATTTTTCAAGGTCATTGGCCTAAAAAATATCACCAAAAATTTTGACATTTTGCTTTATCTCATCAACTATTTCACTTACAGGCTCCTAATTCTTACTGGACATGTATCTCATAACGGCCTACAAATTATGTGCCTAAAGGTGACATTGGCCTATTTTTCAAGGTTACTGGCCAAAAAATATCACCAAAAATTTTGACATTTTGCTGTATCTCATCAACTATTTCAGTTACAGGCTCCTAATTCTTACTGGACATGCATCTCATAAAGGCCTACAAATGACGTGCCTAAAGGTGACATTGGCCTATTTTTTCAAGGTCACTAGCCTCAAAATATCACCAAAAACTTCAACATTTTGCTTTATATCTTCAACTATTTCAGTTACAGGCTCATAAGTCTTACTGGACATGCATCTCATAAAGGCCTACAAATGACGAGCCTAAAGGTGACCTTAGCCTATTTTTTTAAGGTCACTGGCCTAAAAATATTACCAAAAACTTCGACAATTTGCTTTATCTTATCAACAATTTCAGTTACAGGCTCCTAATTAGCTCCCGCCGCCCGAATGGTACAGGAGCTATGGTATCGGGCTCAATCCGTGCGTGCGTCCATCCGTGCGTGCGTCCGTCAACAAAAACTTCGACATTTTGTTTATCTTAATGGCGGGAGCTTCTGGGGCCGCCAGTGCCCTTTTTTTATTTTTTAAATATTAACTAATTAATTAATTGTTGATTTTTTTAATACATTAGGAAAGCATATGATAAACTGACTTAACTACTGAAAAAAATGCATTGACCGCTTTTATTCATATATTACTTGGCAAAAACCAATGTATTTGTCGAAATTAATTCATTATGACTGACTTGTCATTGATAAGTAGTTAACAAGTAGACTGTATTGTTAAGTGCAACCTTGTTTTTAGACCATACTAGTGGCTTGGAATGAGAGGCTCAGTCTGCCGGGGATCCCATGCTTCATATCATTCCAGCAGTTCCTCCAAAAAAACAGGCATCCACGGTCCTCTTTTACTGGCTGAATAGCTGTCCATCTGCAGGAACAGTAAGCTCCAGCTGCACATTTAGAACAAACACTGATGGATTGTTGCAGCTTCAGAAGATGTCTATGCTAACTTGCCCTCTGAATTTTAGGAGGTATAGTTAAATGATAGAGTAGGATAACAAATATAATGGGAATTCCAGGTAAGGAAAGCAAACAAAAGGTTTTTCAGGTTGAGTTCAGGGGTAAGATGTGGACTAGAGGGTAACACAGCGGAACTGTATCTAGCAATTTTGTTGCTACAAATAAGATGTTTGTCTCTCACCGAGCTTTCAACCAGAAAATCCTGGAGATTGTCCAGTCATCTGTTTGAAGCATGAAACTAAGTCAACTTCTTACTGTGGCAGGACCTTAAACAGGAGGTTCATGCTGAAACAGCCACAAACGGAGCTTCAACTTTAGTTTAGCCGGGCACAAAAGACAGTTCTAGCCTCAAGCATCTTTCTGTCCAGTTATTCCTGACTTCAGCATCTCCCTAGTGTATTTTATAAATGAGGCAGCTTTCATTGATTCTGCCTGCTCTGTGCACTCTACATTGCTCCTTCTCTGGCCTGACATAGATCTGAATCTCATCTATGCTAATTGTGATATTTTACTTAATTTTTGTTAGGTCCATTGCTCCCAAGGTACACCATTGGCAGAAAGGGGCTTTTCTACTGCAATTTCAACTCAATCTGGTCTCCCTGCTATATCATTTACTGTCTCAGGAGCCATAGATAAGTATGTGGAATTTTTTTTTTAATACTCACGAGTAAAAAATTATGGGACATCCTCTCTTATTGGCGTAATTTTAGCCAAGGTTTATTTAGCTGATGACAGCTTAGATTGATTTCATGCTTGCAAACTCTTCATGTACATCTTTAATAAATGCCAAAGTTTGACTGGCTGAAGGAGCTTTCTCCGCTGTAATTTCTGTTCCAAAATGTTATGTCTCCTCACTAGTTAACTGCAGATTCTGAATGGAAAATGAAATGTTATTTGAGTTTGGCTGTGCTCAAGTCTGAAACGGATTGCTTCGCATAACCCTAGCCCATTCAATTATTTTGCATGTCGACTTGTTTGCAAGTTCGTCAAGGAGGTACTGTACTTGAAGCATGCAATTCATTTTGAGTTTTTTGAAACACTGTCAACGCAAGAAGTACTAGGCTATGCCTCAGTCAGAAGTCGTCCCTTTGGAACGTAGCTATTCCCAATGAAATCACTGCCTGCTGTTAACCTAGTCAGTGGTTCAGAAACAGATGTGTGCTGTTACACCTCAAGAACGGAGTGACAGCACACATCCTACTTACAAATGTTGCAACATATTAACACTTAACCATTTTATGCTTGCACAGAGTTTTGCAACATTCGATTTTTGCGCAAAAATAAATGAATGCTATGAAACGATGATCTGTGTGATTTTTGTTCAGGATGGTTCAAGATTAAAGAGCGTGGGGCCAGTTTCACAAAGACCACGCAAATTTTGCGAACCTGCAAAGTCCTCTCATCGCTAATCTTGTGATTCACTGAGACCACTCATCACTCACAGGTCCATCACTCACAGGTCGCGAAGAGTTGCTGAAAACAGGAAATCGCGATCGAATTGTTAAGCCCCTGTTAGATTTTGACTTAATTTCGCAAAGCCCTCATTAAAGGGGAATTGCAATCAGGTCGCTATCCCTTCATGAACTGGCCATTTTTGGCAGGAGCTCCTGACTGCTCGCAAAGTGTAGAGAGGCTTAAAGAATGGCATTGTTTCTTGAGCTGGAAGAGGAAACTAGTGTGGTTTCAGCCGAGAAAGGGTTATCCCTGATAGGATCAACCCGATAGTCTCTGAATGACACAAAGCATGTAAAATGATTTTGGTTACTAAGACATGTCTTCTTGAATTGGTTAAACTTTGTAAGGACGATCAGGAAAGCCCATCACAAAGGACCAGTGCGATTCCCGCGCATTTGCAGGTGTTGTGTGCATTTCCATTTTAACTTCAAAGGGCATTTCCTGTACAATGGCGGGGATCTAATGGGCCATAGCCCATAGGCGTTGGTATCTCGCATAGTACTACGTGTATTTATTGCATAGACGAGGAAGGCACATTTTTTCTTCAAGTTCCCGCATAAATATGATAGCCGACAAAAAATAAAGGAGGAATATTTCGATGAAAGCCGTCGGCGAATAAAAAAACAACATTGCTTGTATTGATGGCAGCCTTATGGCTAGAAAGAGACCATCCCAAAATGAAGACATTTTAATTTGTCGCGAGATGTGCCCTGGGATGAATAAACAAGGCGATCATGAGCTCAAATTCATCTATTTTTTTGTCAAATGTTTCGCCATCATACAAGCCACCATGACCCCATCTATGCTTGGACTGAGCCGACTATTGTAGGACTGTTGAAGGTACACTATCTGCATCACTTAATGGAACACATTAAATGGGCATGATGTGACCACATTCTCATCCCGACTCGCCATGTAGTGACGCTACCTGACCAGCGTCAATATACGATGCAAAAGGAAGCTTTTGGCGTCTTCATTTGACACTTGGGGTTAGGGTTCGGGTTAAGGATTAGGGGGGACTGGGTAGGGCTCGTTTTAAACTGGTGCCAAATAAGGACACCAAAAGCGCCCTTTTGCGTCGTATATCGACGCTTGGTCAGGAAGCGTCAATATATGACGCGTCGGGATGACACTGAGCTCAAAAATTGTAGGAAGAAGAGGCCACACACAAATTGTGACTTCGCTAAAAGCGATGCTCCTGCGGATAGTTAGCGAAGCCTTTTCTGAATCCCTCGCTTTGCTCAAGTTGGTCGCAATCGCTTCGCTAAGGCCTCACATCGCTAATTTTTTGGAGGTCTTTGTGAAACCGATCTCGGGTTACTTGTGTGTAATTTCAGTTCCGGTGTGCAGCTATTTTAAGCAGCACTATGCCTGGCCTTGGAAATTGTAGATGGTCATTATTGATGACAATTCCATAATTCAGATGATGGCCCCCAGAGTAGTCTAAGCATTTTCAGGACATGTTGCCATGCTGCTTATTTAAATGACTGGACTTAATTGTAGTTGTGAAGTAGTGTTAGCATTAATCAGTGGCATGTTGCTCATTTCCACTCATATCTGACACCCTATGCCATAAAGCAGTGGTTCTCAACCTCGGTCCTGGGGGACCCCTGTGTTCGCTGGTTTTCATTCCAACCACAATTGCAATTCCAGAATTTTAACAAGCTGTTAATTTTGCTTCATTATATGCTTTTCATGTTCGGAAATATAATTTACCATCTTAATCTGTGGAGTGCCAAACGTAGCTTTGCAATGCCCCAAAGATGACCAATTTTACATCGTGCTCATTGCACTATAGCCAAAAATAAAGAGGTAACAAACTAATAAGTTTAATTTGTCAACTTAATGACTGAATTAGTAACTAGATTCATTGTTGTATATGCAATAATTAGCTATTTTTTCTTGATACTGCACCGTGAAACAGGTGGGCCTCATTAGCATTTGTGTTGTCATTCAGTTCTTCATTATCTTCCTGATGGTTTGGATTGATTGCCAGGTGAACATACTAATTAAGAGCCTGCTGATTGACCTTAGTCTCCAATTTCATTGGTTATAGATTACCTCTCTTCATGCATATTGAAATTAACTGTTTGAAATTTCATCCAGTAAGTACTGCATGCCCAGAGAAGATACATTTTTCATCGCATGCATAGACACTTCTGGCAGAATGTGATTTAAGAGTTAAGTAATCCTACAGTATTAGCTCCTAGTTTGGATGCTTAACAGCTTGTTAAAATTCTGGAATTGCAATTGTGGTTAGAATAAAAACCTGCATACACAGGGGTCCCCCAGGACCGAGGTTGAGAACCACTGCCATAAAGCATACACGTGGTGAACAATGTCAGTCTGTTTTCCCAAGCAGGTGTTATCTTTAGCCATAATGTCGCAGTAAATTAAAGGAATAGGTTGCAAATACTACATTCCATATGCCATGCAGACGATCTTTGGAAAACGCAAGCTACAGAAGGTTCACCAATTTAACCTCTTGTATATAGTCAGGTGGATAGAGTTCCAACTAATTTCTCCATCAGATGCCATGGGGAATACTCAACACAACAGATCAGCCACCCCAGCTAGTATTGGAAATTCCTTGCAGGCCACACTCTACCTTGCATGCAGTGAATGAACTGGTGATCTGCATAGCTATCCCAAACTGACACGTTTTCCTCATAATTTTGGCCAATAACACTTTTATTGCATGAGAATATGTGTGCTAGTACCCTAGCGAGGATAGTGCTGAGATTGCTGAGCACTGTGCCAAGCAGGCAAGTGATCAGATACTTTTCCAGTATCCACAAGCTGTAACAATTCCCACCTGCATTAAGCTTGTGCCAAAGCACATTGCCTCACTGGCAAGTCATCACACATAATGTGCTTGCATAATATGCTCTACTTCCTTCTCTATTCATATTTCCTAGCAATACTGCGCAAGGGAAATATCAAAATGGTCGTTATCTTTCATGAAGTCTCTTCAGATTGCATATTGTATCGGCTTCAAGAGAAATTCCGTCAGCTGCCCGGCCATCACTGAATTGGTGCTGCAACTATGGTTGCTTCTATAGTTCCATCTTCCACACTCAAAGCCATGGGCCACTGGTCCTCCAAAGCATATCAATCATGCATCCACCCAGATGGCAAAGGAAACTTTGACTTCTGATAAAGCTGAGTAGTTTATGTAACTTCAAAAATATCCGTCAATAAATTTGAACATGGATTGAGTCTCATCTTTCACAACAGTTCCTTTGCTACCTTGAATTACTTGTTAAGCAGTTGTGGCGGGCCTCCCAACAAGTTTTGTTATTAGCTGAGTCTCTTAATCTTAAGTTGCATGCATTATTGTTCAGTTCAGGAGAACTCGCATGCTCACATTGAATTTTTCCTTTGTATCATAATGGTGTCTTGACAGATGTTCATTTGTGTGCACTCAGCATGCCGCTGATCTCCTTGCATTCACATGAAAAGGTCATGAATACTAGCAAGACTTCAAAAAAACTGTGACATACTTATCATATAGCATATTTTCTTTGGTTACGTCACTCCAGTAGTGTCTTGCTGGCTGTTCTTCTGTCTGAACTGATCTTCCTGTATTCAGATGAGAAGCAAGACAGTAGGTTTCCTTTGGATCAAATTACTCTAATTATGTTTTACCTGGATTTTCCTGTCTGCATTTAGCAGGCCTGCAGATCTCCCTGCTTTCAGATTAGAAGTACATGCATGATAGCATGAATTCAAAGGAAATGTGAAATGGTTATTGCTATAGATAATTCCATTCTATTGCATTCATACTCAGATTTTAATAGCCATTACCTTCAAAGCACAAATGGATGTCTTTCTCTAATAAATAGTTTAATCCGACTTAAGTGTTCTGCCCAAAATGAAACTTTAGTGTTGGTTCTGGTTGGCACAGAAGTTAGTCCTAGTCACCGGCCCAATTTTGTCCAGTCGTTTTTGATTTCAGTGTCTCACACCCAAACAGTGTCCTTTATAACTAAGGCAGCATTCGTTCATTCCACCTGCTCTGTGCATCTTTCATCGCTCTCACTGTGGCCCATGACAGATCTGCATCTCCACTCAGTCACCTCTCCAGCCTCCTTCTTCATATGGAGTATCATTCATTGTGAACAGCATTTACTAAAAGTGTGTTTTTTTTAAATGTTGTGAATCTTGGGCTCTGCCCAGGGGATTGTGATCTCAGGGACTGTCTGTGTCATGCATGCCTAGATTGTTCCAAAGCATCACTGAAGCAGAGTCACAGCCAAACACAATTGTATACCATTCTGAAATAAATGGTTTAATCCGACTTAACCCCTTAACTGTCACTGGGCCCTAATTAGGGCTGGGCGAAATGTGAGAAAATGCAGGTGACAGTTAAAGGGCATCCTGCTTGAAATGTGGTTGAATTTAATCATATCTGCTAAATAAGAGTTCCTCCAAAGCTACGTGGAAGACTGATCTCAAAAGCCTTTGGTCACAATTATTGCTATAAATGGTGGCATGATCAGTTATTAAAATTAGGTGACAATTGCTTTTTCCACATGGGTCATATAGGTGTTGGATAACCCCTATATCACCTATATGATTATTTAAAAACTGTATTTTGTGTTTCTGCATGTTCTTTCTGTCTCATTAACATCTATGAACATACCATTAGTGATTTCTGTGCAAAAATAAGTGGAACTAGTTCAGGCAGGAAACTGGATTCATTCTACATTACCTAATGTGGTTGTCTGCATCAGCGAGAGTACACCAATCGTGGCAACAACAAAGAACCTGTTATGTTGGTCTATTTAAGCAAAATCAAGCTCGCTTGCCATTGCCACTCAATTTGCTGCCTCACGTGCAAGGTAAGAAATGTTTTTGCTTGCCACCTCCACCCCAGCCTCCACCTGTGTGGCTCTGCTCTGTCTTAAAGTGGGGGGATTCTTAAGTTCTGCTCCCTACCTAATTTTGTTGTTGTTTAGTATGTTCTTGCTATGCATGGTAGAGAGCACCTCCAGAGCAGAACCTTCCACCAAGGTAAAATTTCATTTCAAATTTCATCTAAATGTCAATAAATTTGTTCAATCCAAATACATTAGTTTACCTAACTGAAATAGATTTAATGAAGGGTGGCATGAAGGCAGTCTAATTGCAGAATCGAAATTGCCCACAGGTGTTAATGTGTGAGAGTATGGTGCATCTTCCTGTGATAGATTGGCAGTCTCTCCAGCATGCATTCCTGCTTCTCGCCCATTTTATGCTGGAATAGGCTTCAGCAATCCTAAGCAGAAAAAAGTGGGTAAGACAGTGGATTCTCAGAAACCCACGTGTATATTTGACATTTTCTTGGCCCTGTACTTCGGCTGCTTGGGCTTGAAAACAATAAAAATGAGATCAAAGTACAGGCTGTGATCTTTCAATTTATGGGTGTTCACATCTGCATTGAGTAAATCAAGCAGGAATTGAATCCAAATATAGTGTCATTGTCGCAATACATGATACAGCACTCACTGTAAACACATATTTTAGAGCTAAGGTGTGATTGAACCATTTCTAAATGCAATTAAAAACCTTAGTCACAGTGGGACCTCTGCGAAGGCCAATAGCCCACTCTAGTATGATACCCAAATCTGCAGGGGAACCTTTATATTTCTACAATTAGCTAGGTTTTGTCACATTGAAATTTACTACCATACTTTGGATTTTAGACTGTGTGGCATTTATTCTGGCTAATGCCTTATCTTGTAATCCTGAAACAGAGAAGAATCCTTTAAAAATTTCCTGGATCCAGATGGTGATCCAGATCGCCACTAAAATCTAATGGATTGTTCCTTGGGTCATGCTCTATCGCTCCAAAATTGTTTTTTTTTAATCAAAATCTGTTAGTAACTTTTAGAGTAAATTTGCTAAGAGACATACAAACACAGGCAAAACAATGATGAAGAATCCTTTTAAAAAATTCTGGAAGTTAATGGACTGTTTCTTGAGCCATACCCTTTCCCTCTAAAAAAAAAAAACATTCATCAAAATCTGCTCATAACTTTTTGAGTAAAGTTGCTTACAGACAGATAAACAGAGAAAATTGGTCATAGAGCGATGCTTGAAAAAACTGGAAAACATGAAACCGGACTGAGGATACTCAAATTATCCACAATTTTTCCAACGGCACCTCTCACTTTGTTCATTTCAATTTGAATGTCTCATAGTTTGTTGGACCAATCATTTGACAGGTCAACCAATGTCTGTTTGGTTGAAATAAAAAATTTCACCCAGAAATAACGGGCACTATTATACAAATGATAGGGATTTTCATCGCCATGGAAACGGTTGTAGTGTCAAAATAGATTGTATGATTTGTATGAAGTTTTGGGAGTTTACTTAGGGCCCTACTATCTATCAACTCTGAAATTTGGAACAGAATTGGTTATTTAAAAGAATAAAATTGACCTTGAATTTTGAAATTTCTATGTCAATTTTCTACCGTAAGTTTTTTTCATAAATAAAAATGACCCATTAGAAAGGGCCAACCTGCCAGAACAGCTAGGCATTGGTCCCATGTCTCAAGTATGTTTTGTTCACAAGATATTTATCAAAATGTGATTTTCACCTTATAGATGACCTTGACCATGACATTTGCCCAATTTAAATAGAAGTGCAAAAATCAGTTGACAGATCCATATTTAATGAATTGGAGTTTGAGAACTCATTTGTTAGGGCATTTATTGAGATACTCAGTAATGGATATTGGGGAAAATATGCCCCATTATAAGAAATAGAGATTTTGCTACCATGGAAATGGCCGTAACATCAAAATGACTTCTCCAATTTTCACCAAATTTTCCAGGCTCCCTTTTGGTCATGATATTTACAATATTCAACGAGTAGAAGGAAATAAATGCAGAAACAAAAAATTTGATTCTTTTTCACCTTGACCATCTAAACTTTGACCCCTCCAAAAATAATGAAAGTAGGTCAAGTTTGGTGCCCGCTTTCTGATGGATCGTGCTTGAATTAACATTTTGGCATTAGTCCAATGTCACTATCATTTTTCTAAAGCAAGTTATTGGCCAAAATGTGCTTTTGACCTTTTTGACAACCTTGACCTTGACCTCTACCCTTGACCTTCCAAAATCGAACCCCTTCTTCCCAGGACATTTTGCTTCTTGTGGTATAAATTTCACATTGATACCTCAAGGATTGGATGCTAGAATGAGCAAAAACAGTCAGTCAGACAGACAGACAGACAGACAGACATGAAAATCAACATACTTGCAGAAATGACCGTTTTTGCAAGTAGTAAACGCAAGGAACAACATAACCTATATAACATAAAATATAAATACATTAACACATATTATACTGCATTCATTTATGGACACTGAAGCTGTATCATGACTCATATTGAAATTATGTACACAGTTATACAGCAGCTCCTGTATGATAATACCCCATACCTCTGCCTTTTACTTGTTTACATGCTGGCTTCCATGTGACTGACTTAAAAAGGCTATTACAAGCAAAATAACTCTCAAGCAATGCTTTGTCAAACTGCTATCACAGCTGCCAGGCAGGGCTGGAGTGGTGGACAGCTGACAGAGTCTGATATTATAGGGTGGGCAAGGCAGCTATATACCAGTGGAAATATCTACCATTCAGCATGGCCCCAAGCTAAACCACTGGGTTTCTTATTGAGATAGAAAACAGAGACCATGTGATTGTCACAACTCCGAATAAGAAAAAGTTGGGAAGGTTTGTTAAATTAAAATTAGAACAGAAAGCCGTTATTTGTAAATTATCTTTGACCTGTATTACACTGAAAACAATGGGGGCCCTTCTGTGTGCAAGTTTGCATTTTTACATGCAAATTACAACTCAAATTCCTCCCACATTTCAAAGACGTGCATACCAGACAAATTTGAGGCTCAAGATTGTCCATAAGTATGATTGTGTGAGGGAATGTGTGTGATCCCTGTGATGGATTGGTGAACTGTGCAGGCTGCGTTCCTGCCTCTCACCCTTTGTATGCTTAGATGGGCCCCCCCTGTGAACATGACCAGGAATACGCCAGTTACATAATGGGAGTGGGAAGGGAAGTGTCCCCACTTACTTTTGTCCTCACTCTTCTATAATTCATACACTATTGATGAACAACTGCATATGCAGCAATGATATATGCATACTATAACTGCTACTACCACCACCACTACTACTGCTACTACTACAACTAATAATAATAATAATCATTATTATTATTATTATTATTATTATTATTGTTGTTGTTGTTGTTGTTGTTGATAGATAGATAGATAGATAGATAGATTCATTCATTCATTCATTTATTTCAGGCACATGACCCACAAATAAAATACATTTAAAGACACAAAGGAGAATGGATTTAATCCACAAATACACAAAAAATAAACAACAAAATGGACTGCACAACAGCACAAAAAAGTCCACAATAACAAGACCAACAGTTACAATGATGGCAAAAAATCAGAATAATTAGGACAGGACACATTTAATTAAAAGTTAAAAAAGCAGAATAATAAATAAAAACTGAGTAAAAAATGATGTATATGACAGGTTTGACCAGTATATCCACAATTTATATTTATATACAAAAATAGATAAGACATCCCTACCTAGGCACTTATCAGAGGCGATAATACATTAACTGAAAGACTAGACCACCTTTCTATTGACTTCAAAGAAACTAGGTATTTACTTGGCAACAAATACACAGCTAGCACTACATAAGAAAAATAATTTTTAAAGTGTCCAGAAGAAATTGTTGCAGCCCACCTTGAGTTTATTCAGTGACTATATCTTAAAATCATGTCATGACTGGGCACAGTACAAGTTGGTATAAAAAGCATTAAAATGTTTTACATTATAAGAACATAAGCTAAAATTTCTGATAATGTCATTACTGGGTTAACAGGATAACCACTTCTCCCAAGCCATATCCTCATCATCAGCGAAGTTATGCATTATTATTATTACTAGGCAATGAGTCATTAATGGGGTCACAAATCATTAAGCTTTAAAACTAGTAATGGTTGACGGTTAAATAAATAACTAAACTTCAGTCTACTACCTAAATTTGTTCTGGCATTACCAAGCATATACATTTTATGATGCGTAAGTTGTCATTGCTCAGGTTTTCACATACCAACTTTCTTCCTAAACCCTGTCATGATTACAGTCTATAAAGTTAACTAACAGGCTGATGGCTGCTATATTTTTGGTATGATAAACATATTTTTTAACCCTTTCTTGCATGTTGTCCTATATTCTGGACATATTTTAAGTGAGGTTTGTGTTATCTAGGCTTAGAGATGCACTGAAAAAGCATAATGTCCATTTCATTGGTCATTTCCCTTTCAGAATTTACCCAACCGGTGCTTCTGTGATTAGTGACATGATTTAACACATACAATCACAATGGCTGTGTCCACGCGTAAGAAGTAAGTTGACAAACGTCTGAAATATTCTTCTATTGTTCAAGGTTTGATCAAAATTTTTCCTGTTGGAGGAATGTAATACAGTACACACTGAAACGCATAAGGTTTGTGTGTTTGTTGGAATACATCTGATTTTATGGTCTGTCAAAAATATTGGACAATATGCATGCCAGGCAAATAGTTCAACTAAGCCATATCCAGAATACTGGACATCATGCATATCAAGACCAGGATTCTTCGACTTCACATTATTTCTGTCATCCCATGTGCATAATATCCAAAATACTGGACAGCAGTGTGCATCACACAAGCTTAATGTCCAAAATAATGGACAGACTGACCACTCACTAGTACCCACCCCCCAAAAACAAAACTGCACAAAATCCCGTCATATGGTCCCAAAAGAACACTGGATATCCAATTTTAATGTATTGGAGGCATTTGTTCATACTCTTTGCAACAAAGGGATAATGACCTTTTTTTATTAAATTGAAGACTCATACAAGGACATGGCCATGCAAAGTTCAGACTTACCCCATGAAATATGCATTAAATTGCTTCTAAAAACACCACCTGTCGGCAAACTTGGCACAGCTCAACGTCACTTACAAAATTTAACAAGACGCTCAGTAGGCATGAACTTGGACTGCCTTGTGCGCAGCCTGGTAATTATGACGCGCAGACCCCTGATGATGTGATACCTGAAGGCCTCTGGATAGATAGATAGATAGATAGATAGATAGATAGATAGATAGAACCTCAATTCCGAAATAGTTGGGGCAAAGTGTAAATTTTGAATAAAATCAAAATGCAATGACTTTCAGATCACATGAGCCAATATGTTATTTACAATAGAACATAGATAACATTTCAAATGCTGAAACTGAGACATTTTACATTTTTATCCACAAAATGAGCTCATTTCAAATTTTCTGGCTGCAACAGGTCTCAAAAAAGTTGGGACACAGGCAAAAAAGGGATGAAAAAGCAATTAATATGTAAGAGAATCAGCTGAAAGAACATTTAGCAAGTAATTACATTAACTGGCATCAGGTGTGTAACATGATTGGCTTTAAAAGGGATGTCTTAGAGAGGCTGAGTCTCTCAGAAGTAAAAATGTCCAGAGGCTCTCCAACCTGTGAAGGCTTGCGTAAAACAAATTGTGGAATACTTTAAAAACAATGTTCCTCAATGTCAAATTGCAAAGGCTTTGAAGGTCTCATCATTGACAGTGCATAACATCATCAAAAGATTCAGAGAAACTGGAAAAATCTCTGTGCATAAGAGACAAGACCGAAGACCTGTACTGGATGCCAGTGATCTTCGGGCTCTCAGATGCCACTGCATCACTCACCGGCATGATTCTGTCATTGACATTGAATGGGCCCAGGAATACTTCAAGACACCACTGTCTGTAAACACAGTCTGCCGTGCCATCCACAGATGCCACCTAAAACTCTATCATGCAAAAAGGAAGCCATTGTTCAGCATGATCCAGAAGCGCCGCTGTGTTCTGTGGGCCAAGGCTCATTTAAAATGGACTGTAGCAAAGTGGCAAAGTGTCCTGTGGTCAGACGAGTCCAAATTTGACATTCTTGTTGGAAATCATGGGCGTTGTGTCCTCCGGGCTAAAGAGGAGAAAGACCACCCCTCCTGTTATCAGCGTTCAGTTCAAAAGCCAGCATCTCTGATGATATGGGGATGCATTAGTGCATATGGTGTGGGACACTTGCATGTTTTGAAAAGTACCATGAATGATGAAAGGTATATTAAGGTTTTAGAGCAACATATGCTCTCCTCCAGACGACATCTACAAGTATTCCAGGGAAGGCCTCGTGTATTTCAGCAGGACAATGCAAAACCACATACTGCAGCTATTACAACAGCATGGCTTCATAGTAGAAGAGTCCGTGTGCTGAACTGGCCTGCCTGCAGTCCTGACCTTTCACCAATTGAGAACATTTGGCGCATAATTAAACAAAAAGTCCATCAAAGGAGACCCAAAACTCTCCAGCAGCTGGAAGCCTGTATTAAACAAGAGTGGGATCAAATTCCAATGGCTAAACTCAAGAAACTTGTCTCCTCAATGCCCAGACACCTCCACTCTGTGTTAAAAAGAAGAGGGGATGCTACACCATGGTAAACAGGCCCCTGTCCCAACTTCATTGAGACCTGTAGCAGCCATCAAATTTGAAATGAGCTCTTTTTGTGGATAAAATTGTCAAATTTCTCAGTTTCAACATTTGCTTTGTTATCTCTGTTCTATTGTGAATGAAATACTGGCTGGAGTGGTTTAAAAGTCATTGCGTTTTGATTTTATTCACAATTTACACTTTGTCCCAACTATTTTGGAATTGGGGTTGTAGATAGATGAAACAACATATCTGGACTTGGGCCAACCCCCACTGGTGGCTCGAGTAACAAGTTATAAACATCACTAAATGTGGTCACAAGTTATAGTTGATTTAGTAAGTCGAGTTTCCATCTCATGTTCAGCTAATTTTAAGCAAATTTTCAAATTACTTGCATTTCCATTAAAGGAGGATTATCGAGCTTACCTGTTTCGACTTGTATTAACTGCACGGAAGTTCAACAGCACCCGCTTCAAGTATTTCCGCAAGATAATTAGTCCTTTCCACGTAATTGTCGATAATTGCCCGTAATCTCCATGATAAAATCCAAAACGGAGGCCGCCATTGTTTTGAACTCAAGCTATGCGAGACAGAGTTTCAGCCCGTGAAAGCACGGAATCGTAACGTGAGTGCGGCAGCTGAAAGTGTAAACAAAGCATCTCTGAACAGAGATATGCATTGTGTCATTGTGCGAGTTTATAACCCAACGGCGAATTAAATCCCTGTCCTTTGGCAATGTGTGCATTGTCACACTGGCCATCTTCTGTTTAGTGTTGTTGACACAATCGTATGCCTGACAATGCAGCATTTTCAAAGTTATTTCGGATCTGTTCACTGACAAGAAAATCTCATTAAATCGAATGCATCGGCCATGATGCCTGGAAGCGCCAGACCTCCGCGCTGACGTCATGATCTCGAGCCCGAGAATCAGGCGCGACATGTGCTACGGAAAATAATGGCGCTGCCCAATGGGCCCAATTAAATTCGATTTTTTCATCAATTAGCCAACTGAGCGATATGAATGCAGTTTAACTAGCAGGAGATTAACAAATTGAAATAACAGGAGGGCAGAAATTTTTTGATGATAGTCCTCCTTTAACTGGCTTGGAGCGAATAAGCTCCATTAAAGTGGTCAGTCTCACCACAAGATGGCGGTAGAGGGTACTTGTAACTTGTATAGAACAGCAGAAGAAGAAGGAGAGGTCACAAACCAGGAAAGAAACAAATCTGAAGTGAAACAACCAGAAAAGAAACTGGAGGAGAAAAAGACACTGTAAAAATGGAGAAAGGTTTACAGGAGTTGTGTGCAAATCAGCAAATCGTCATAGAGCTTTTTTTTCAGCTACTGATTGCAGTGTTTGACACTATCCAGAGACGAAGACAGAGTCAAATGCTAATGTACGCAGTAGCAGCAAGCCAGCTACGTCAGAACTCTGTCGGCTAAAGCCGCTTAAGCTGTTTCCATCCCAAATTATGCGCATTAACTCTTTGTGGCATAATGCAAAAACCACCTGAAACGAGCGTATACATTTTTTTGCAACTTAGAGGAAGTTTATTCTCATTTTTTTGTTTTCATCTGCTTTTTCCGATGCAAATTTTCAAAATGCACATAAGAATAGAGAGATGGTAATGCAATTGTGGACACATCCAAAACAGTATATTAAAGTCCCCGTTAAGTCAAAATCGATGTTGAAGTACCTTTATCACATGTGTCTTGTGCTATACATCACTTATACACCAGTATCTGGTCCCACAATGACAAAAAAATCATTTTGTGCCCAACCCCAATTCCAAAAAAGTTGGGATGCTGTGTAAAATATGAATAAAAACAGAATGCAATGATTTGCAAATGTCATATACTGACATTTTATTCGCAATAAAGCACAGACAACATATCAGATGTTGAAAGTGAGCCAGTTTACCTTTTCATGAAATATATTAGCTCATTTTGAATTTGACAGTTGCAACACATCTCAAAAAAGTTGGGATAGGCCCATGTTTACCATTGTTTAGTACCCCCTCTCCTTTTAACAACAGTCTGCAAACATCTGGGAAGTGGGGAGACTAATTGCTGAAGTTTTTGGAGAGGAATGTTGTCCCACTCTCATCAGATGTGGGGTTCTAGTCGCTCAACAGTCCTGGATCTTCTTTGCCGGGTTTTTTGTTTTATGATGCGCCAAATGTTTTCTATAAGTGAATGGTCTGGACTGCAGGTGGGCCAGTTCAGCACTCAGACTCTCCTACTACGAAGACATGCTGTTGTGATGGATGCAGTATGTGGTTTGGCATTGTTTTGCTGAAATATGCAAGGCCTTCCCTGAAAGAGACATTGTTGTAAAACCTTTATATTCTTTTCAGCATTGATAATGCCTATCCAGATGTGTAAGCTGCCCATGCCTTAGGGACTAATGCAACCCCATACGATCAGAGGTGCAAGCTTTTGAACTGAGCACTGATAACAAGCTGGATGGTCCCTCTCCTCTTTAGTCCGCACGACACGGCGTCTGTAGCTTCCAAAAAGAATTTCAAATTTTGATTCATCTGACCACAGAACATTTTTCCATTTTGCCTCAGTCCATTTTAAATGAGCTTTGGCCCAGAGAAGACGGCGGCATTTCTGGATCGTGATCACATATGGCTTCTTGTTTGCATGGTACAGCTTTAACTTGCATTTGTGGATTGCACGGCAAACTGTGTTCACAGAAAATGATTTCTGGAAGTGTTCCTGAGCCCATGCAGTGAATTCCAGTGCAGAATTATGCTTGTTTTTAATACAGTGCCGCCTGAGGGCCCAAAGATCACGAGCATCCAACATTGACCTTCGGCCTTGTCCCTTGCGCACAGAGATTTCTCCAAATTCTCTGAATCTTTTGATGATATTATGTACTGTAGATTCAAAGTCTTTGCAATTTTACATTGAGGAACATTTTTCTGAAATTTGTTCCACAATTTTTGATTCGCAGATTGGTGAGCCTTTGCCCATCTTTACTTCTCAGAGACTCTGCCTCTCTGAAATGCTCTTTTTATACCCAGTCATGTTACTGACCTGTTGCCAATTAACGTAATTAGTTGTAAAATGCTCCTCCAGCTGTTTTTTTTATAAGTACCACTTACTTTTCCAGCCTTGTGTTGCCCCTGTCCCAACATTATTGAGATGTGTTGCTGCCATCAAATTCAAAATGAGCTAATATTTTTCATGAAATGGTAAAATGTCTCACTTTCAATATCTGATGTGTTGTCCATGTTCTGTTGTGAATAAAATGTGGGATTATGAGATTTGCAAATCATTGTATTCTGTTTTTATTTACAATTTACGCAGCATCCCAACTTTTTTGGAATTGGGGTTGAATATTCTTAAAGGTATTTTAGAGTTCGCCACATACTGGAAAAGGAGTGAAAAATGTGGAGGACTCATCTTGAACTCAGGGGCATACAATACTTTTGTGTCCTGTGAAATCACTGTCTAGAATTTTAATGTCCCTCCTCTATGACTATGAAGTCTGTTACTGACTGCTCCAGTGCGCTGAGGGGGACTTTCGAGCGGGCCAGATATCATGTATCGCTGCACTGTTTCTGGTTGTGCTAATTCTCGCAATTTTTTTTTCCATTTCCTTTTAATCCTGGGTTAAAGTTCCAGTGAAACAGAGAGCAGGGCGTGGATGTTTGTCAAAATCACTGCCACAATTATCTTATGTGCTTGATGAAGTGGTCTTTGTCAGGGGATGCACTCGGATTGCTAATTCTCATGAAAATATGAAACCAATGCGCATGTCATTAAAAAGAGTAAAAATATCAGCCAAGATGAAGGAAACAATGCAGTTTTTTCTCAGTGTTAACCCTGTAATGCCATTTGTATCATATTTGATACATGACTTTCTCTGAAATCTGTGTCATCCATATGATCAGCACTTGCCTTGAAAACCTGTTGTATGTAATCTGATACATGTCATCTTCCCCCTGATGGACTATTCATGCGCTGCAGGCAGTTGAGGTCCGTAGAATACAAAATCAAAGATGGCTGCCCCCATTCATCAACCTGAATTATATTGTTCCTAATACTTAAGTATGAATATTTACTGGATTGAAGCAACTTATAGGCACACAACATTTTGTTGCTTATTTTATTATAAAATTGATATGAAATGTATGCAAATGTGATGCTACAAGTATTTAACCCTCAGAGAGTCGCAGGAACGCTGGTGATCTCTACCAACATTATTGTATTTATGAGGCTCATTTTTTTTAGCTAGTACAATGCTAATGGTATCCTGTGAAACTAGAAGACCTAAGGCATCCACTGGTAGTTTTTGAAATTTGACCTCACTGTATAAAAGTATCAAATATGATACAAAATGAATTTCATTCATTTCTTTTACATTTTGCTTAAAGGTCCAATAAATACTTCACATTAAAAAATTACTGGCTATTATTTGAAGGTTCAGGCTTTACAGGGTTAAAAGAGGACTTTGCTATTTCAGCAAATTTATGGGAGCTAACTCAATTTCAGGTCTATACAACCAATTCTCGACAAATTTCTTATTGGTGACTTATATAACATAACATAACATGAATGGCGAGAACAGGCCGTTCAGCCCAACCAGGCTCGCCAGTTTCTTTGTACTATCGTGAATATATCACTTCAGATATTCAATGACTCAATGGTATCTAACTTTAAGTCAAGCCTGCTCTTGAAAACTCCCAAGGTCTCTGCCTCAACAATATGGTCAGGCAAGCTGTTCCACACCGAAATTACTCTTTGGGTGAAGAAATATTTCCGAATATCAGTGCTAAATTTACCTTTGGTCAGCTTCCATTTGTGACCCCGAGTTCTACTAACAACACTTGGTTGAAGGAATCCTACATAATTCACTTTGTTAATCCCTTTAACATATTTAAAGACCTCAATCAGATCACCCCTTAGTCTCCTTTTCCTAAGACTAAAGAGATTAAGGATCTTCAGCCTCTTCTCATAGCTTTCATCTTTAATACCGGAATTAGCTTTGTGGCTCTTCTCTGAACTTTCTCTAAAGCCTCTATGTCTTTCTTAAAGTATGGTCCCCAGAACTGTACACAATACTCTAGATGTGGTCTGACGAATGTGTTGTACAAAAGAAGCATCACCTCCTTGGATTTGAACTCAATACTTTTGGCAATGTATCCCAGCATCCGATTGGCTTTTTTTAACTGCTACGGCACAATGGCTAGAGCCTGTGAGGGTTTGGTCAACAATCACTCCCAGATCTTTCTCTTGTGGAGCACATTCCAGTTTAAAACCTCCCATGAAGTAATCCCATCTAATGTTTTTATTACCTACATGTACTACTTTACATTTCACTACATTAAATTTCATTTGCCACATTTCTGCCCCATTCTGGATTCTATCCAAATCATCCTGAATCACTTTAGTGGACTCTAAACTATTTGCCAAACACCCCAATTTAGTATCATCTGCAAATTTCACTAATCTGCTCTCAATATTCCTATCAAGGTCATTAATGTAGATGAGGAACAGCAGGGGTCCCAACACCGATCCCTGGGGGACGCCACTCCCCACCATACCTAGCTCAGATGAGATACCACTGACCACCACTCTTTGTGTTCTGTCCTGCAACCAGTTTTGAATCCACTTCAGAATACCTCCTGTAACTCCAATGGAGCTCATTTTAAAAATTAGTCTCTTATGCGGTACTGTGTCAAATGCTTTCTGAAAATCCAAATATATGATGTCATAAGCCCTGCTCTGGTCATAAGTCTTGGTGGCCTCTTCAAAAAAATTCCAGAAGGTTTGTCAGGCATGACCTTCCTTTTTACGGAAACCATGTTGGCTATCCTCAAGATATTATTACGTTCAAGGAATAAGTCCAGCTCATCTTTTATGATAGATTCCAATATTTTGCACGCAATGCAAGTTAAACTGACTGGCCTGTAATTACCTGGCTCAGTACGGTCCCCTTTCTTATATATTGGTATTATATTACCCTGTTTCCAATCATTTGGTATTTCTCCAGTTTCTAAAGACCGTCTAAAGATGGCGGATAGCGGCTTAAAGATGATCTCACTAACTTCCCTGAGCACTCTAGGATATAAGCCATCAGGACCCGCCGCCTTATCTGCCTTTAGTTTATGCAACTTGTCTAATACTACGTTATCCCTAACCTCAATTTCCGCTAAATAATCTTGAGCATTGGACATGCCCTCTGGCCGAATAAAGACCGGCTCTAAGGTAAAATTCTCAACAAAGTAACTGTTTAAGGTGTCCGCAATATCCTTGTTATTATATAGCAGCGATCCATTTTTTCTTCTTTATGCACTTAACCTGCTCTTTGACTTTCCTTTTTCTACTACAGTACTGAAAGAAGCGCTTAGGGTTAGTTTTTGCCCCCTCTGCAATTTGTCTTTCATACAGTCTTCTAGCATTCCTCAGCTCTTTTTTGACCACAGCCCGCATTTTATAGTATTCGGCCTTAGTAATCTCATTGTTATCCTCTATGTACATCTTATAAAGATTCCTCTTTTCCCTCAAACTCCTACGAATAGCTGCGGTCATCCACTGAGGATTCTGCTTTTTCAGCTTACTTTTGGACACCTTTGGAATGAATTTGCATTGTGAATCAAGTAAAACCCCTTAAATCTTTCCCACATCTCAGTTACAGACTCACAGTCCAGGAGTGTCTCCCATTTTATTTCACTTAGATATGAGCACATCCTGTCAAAGTTTGCTCGCCTTAAATTGAAAATTTTTGTTTTTGAATACACCTTTTTAACTTCCCATGAAACCTCAAAATTAATAGTAGAGTGATCACTTGTCCCAAGTGGCTCCCGTACCTCAACATTGCTAATTCTATCTGGGTCATTACAGAGCACTAAGTCTAAAATTGCCTTCTCTCTTGTAGGCTTATTAACATACTGCACCAAAGAATTATCATTTATGACATCTAGAAATTCTTCCTCCCCCCTCCCCTGTCCTTTCACCTTTTCCCAATCATTTAAGTCTCCCATAATAATAGTCCCTCCTCCTCTACAAGCTTGCGTAATCCTCTTAAAGAGCATTTCATTGACTGTACTGTCCAAAGCAGGTGGTTGATAGCATACACCTATGTTTAAACCAGTCTCGTGTTTGCCAGTGAGCCTGACCCAGATATCTTCGCAGGGCAAGGAATGTTCAATTTCAGGAATTTCCTGCACCTTTATGTGTTCGTTCACATAGAGTGCTAGACCCCCTCCTCGCCTATTGCATCTATCCTTCCTAAAGAGCTTATAACCTTCTACATTATATTCATCTCCATCCTCTTCACTAAGCCATGTCTCTGTAATCCCAACTATGTCATAGCCTTTACTAATCATAACGGCCTCAAGTTCTCGAAATTTATTTTTAATGCTTCTTGCATTTAGATAAAAACATTTCAGGTTATCACGAACGCTCTTCCCCTTCAATTTCCCATGTGCCCGCTGCTCAAAGCCCCTCACCACGCTTTTTTGCTTTAAAAATATATCATCAATAGTGCATGTAACTCTGTCAGCTTCCATCGGGGCAGTCTGCATTTCCCTCTGTATAACACTCTCTAACCTCCCTGCCCCCCAAGTCCCTAGTTTAAATAACTCTCTGCTACCCTCAACATACGCTGACCCAGTGCAAAGGTACCCCTCCGGTTCAGGTGTAGCCCATCCGGCTTGAACAGGTCACCCCTGTCCCAGAAGTAGTTCCAGTGCCCCATAAACCTATACCCCTCTTCCCTACACCAGGTTCGTAGCCACGTGTTAAACCTCCAGATAAAATTCTGTTTCCCTCTGCTTGCACGTGGTACCGGTAGAATCCTGGAGAACACTACCGTGGAGGATCTGCTCCTAAGCTTTTCAGCTAATTCAACAAATTTGCTTTGCAGAACCTCAAACCTACCCTTACCTATGTCATTAGTCCCAACATGGACCATGACAACTGGATCCCTCCCGCTCTAGCCAGGAGCTTGTCCGACGCTCCAGGAGGTCTCCTACCTGGGCACCAGGCAGGCAACACACCGTCACGAGACTCCTTGTCGCGAACAGACTAAACTGTCTATTCCTCTAAGTATTGAGTCCCCCACTATCAATAACTCTCTTTTCTGAGGGGTAGAGGCCAACAGGGTGCCCTGCTGCTCATCAGTCCCCTCACTCTCAGGGTCAGGGGCCAATTCGAGTTCCTGCAAGGGCCGGAATCGGTTGGACACCTCAACCAGTGGAGGAGCTGTCGCTGTACGGTGTGCACGCCCTTTCCTGCGCTGACGTCCTACTGTCACCCAACTTTCTCTCCCTGCCTGCTCTAGGTTCCTACATATTTACGGCGCTGTATTCGACTCAGGTGCTTGAGTTCAATACAAAAATTCAACCACTCATTCCTTTTATTTTATTTTATTTTATTTTTTCAGTTCAGCATCTCGCAGTCAGCCAAAGTGTCAATTATAGCAGAGGGCAGAGAAGGTTGTTTCTCCGTCTGGCTCAGGAGAGGTCTCGTCAACTTCACTGATTGTCATAACCAAAGCAGAGAGCGTGGGAGCAGCCAATAGACCTCAGTCACACTGCCCTGCCTCACGCTTTCCTCCATTTCAATCACCCTACTCTGCGTCCATTACATATAGCTTAGTGGTTTGTGGTCATTTTGAGAGTCAGTTTGTAAAGTTAAGCCTGCCATGCTCCAATGCTCACTGAACAAGGACACAGCTTAAAAAACAAAAGTGCATTGATTCAACTGACAAAATGAATGTCATTAAGGGGCTAGCTTCCCTGGGTACAAGCACCAGATGAAGGACAGATCGCAGTGCCTGCTCAGGGCTGCTGAGAGCTGACCAATCATGGTGGACTATGGGTGAATCTTAGTTCTCTTACGTTGCATCCTCATTCCCCTCACTTGCATCTTTTCTTTGTGTTTTAGTCCCTCCCTCTGAGGGTGCAAAAAGAAAAGCAAGAAAATCATGTGAAGAGAGGACAATTGAGGATATGGCTGCTCCTCAATTCTGTTAAATTGAATCTTCGTTCCCCTCATCATTTTGAAAAAAAAACTGAAGGTTTAAGATCAGGTCTACTTTGCTTTCCCTTTTTTTTACTTTTATGATGTGGACACTGGCTATTTTTTCATTCTGTCATGTTTAAAGGAAGGGAGTATCATCATCGGAGTCAGTTACGCTGGGGATGCTGTAGCCCCAAAAGTGGTCGTCCTCTGATGGCCACAGATGATCCCATTGAAAAAATTAGCAATTTGACAGGACCAACAAATTTTACACTGCTGAGCAAAGAAATACTGAGATTTGGTAGGCAATCAAAGTGCCGTCCTCTGTAGGAGATATTAATGCAGCACATGGCACAATTTTTATTCCTATAAAGTGAACTATAAGATCTGTAGCTTGCTATAGCTGCCCAAAGTTGACCTTACCAAAAACAGCCCTAGCTTCCTGCCATTTTGCCAAGCGCAGGATTTGGAAGTCACATGTGATTGTTGAAGAGATCTGGGCTCGTTACCACTGTGCGTTTTGTAAGATTCTCGTTTCTTCAAACATGGCTCCTGTAAAAGATCAACTAAACTTGAGAGCTGAACAATTTCTTTGTGTATAATATGAACCAAATACATTAAATGACTTCGATAACTGTGCCGCGAGTTAGATAATGGTATAGTACGATTGTGCGTGGGTGGCTGTAATGTCTTTTTCACGTTTCAACACAGACACCTCAGTTGTAAGGATAATTGCTTATTTTTTAATGGGGAGCACCTGTGGCCATTGGGCCATGTACAGGGGCTAGGGATGCAGGGGTTTATTCTAAACTCCTTTAGCTCATGAAAAGGCACAGATCTTTGTAAATTAGTTTGCGAGGCTTATTAAGCAATGAGGTACGCTACTGGAGTCCTTGCTATATTGTGAACATAGTCACAACTGAAAGGCATTGTTCGGCACAACCAGCAGTGAAGTGGCATTGTAAGGATTGTGATAGTCTGAATAAATGTAAAAAAAAGAAAGAGAGAGGTGAAAGTCAGCAAAAGTTTTCGATTTTTTTTTTTTACGTTACTTGGATTATTGCCATCTTTGATGTCACATTAAGTATATAAATGTAGCCAATAGGCGAGCACTTGTCATTCTCATTTCTTAGTCACTACAGATCATGTATTGACTTAAATATTCAGTTACAAAATTGTTTGACTGTTAATTAGGCGAACTTAAAAGGGATAAGATCCAGAGCAAATCATACAGCGAAGGGTGAGGTCAGAGAAAGCCATCTGAACATCTGTTGACACGCTTTACATTTGAGTTTGCCATTTGATTTATAAATGTACACATAACATACCTAAAAGCTACAGAGCTTTAGATGGTGAAAGATTGTCACTGTTATTACTAAAAGTCACATTGTCTAAATCTTCTATTTCTTCCAGCCTTGAGACAGACATATCAATGTAACAAAAATGATTTTATTGATTCATTCATTTTAATTTATGTAAACACCGCACATGCATCAGCTCTATGGCTGTCCTTCAGCAAGTATGTGTTTGGATAAAAACATGACAGTGGTACAATGAAATAAATAATTACATATCAGAATACCACAGACGACAGTCCACGATTAACCACAGCCTTCTGGATCCGTTTAAATTCTTTTTTTCCTTGCAAGCTTGTGCATATGCGTGACCTGGATGGCTTTGTTTCCAAACACAGTTACTACGAATACGGAAGATTAAAACACCCACGAGCGAAGTCAAAAAAAAAAACGGAACACTTCTGTAAAAAATTAGGGTGTGTATTTCTTATTGCCAATTAAGGAACTGTTTACTTATTCTAATCTTAGACTAGTTCAAATACATGAAAATCATGATGAAAAGTAAATATTTTGACCCATCTTGGAAAATGCTGTAGTTGAAGTTCATATTATCAAACTTTTATATCACGTCCGTCACACACCATTAAGACCACACCAACAGAATAAAATGGTGTTTTCTGAGGATTTAGAGGCACAGGGAGGCAGATATGATCAGATTAACAGGGACAGGACATTTTTTCAACCATGAACAGAAAATATGATACCATGATATTAAAATTTGCCCCCGGATGACCAAAAAAATTGACTTCTGTTTTTGCAGTTTAATTCTTCATGAGTTGAATATAAAATAAACTCTCTTAATTTGCCATTATAACAAAGTATTAACCAACCATAAAATTTTTATGCACTGTCTTTAATTTTTCTCCATGGGACCAAATTACTTGTGTTACGGACGTGACATGTGGTGTGACGGACGTGACATAAGTAGCATGTTACAGAGTCAATGCTTTTCAATAGAATTAAATGGTACTTTGAAATGTTGAAGTTGTATACCAGCCTTTATTTTGACCATTAGCGACAAGAAAATGTTCAGATCCTCTTTAATGCTCATAGAGGACTTGCCCCTAACATAATAAGATGTGGGGAGCTCCACAAATACTGTCGCTTCTTAGCTCAGTTTTCAGTCACTTGCTAATGTCTCGCTTGGTTGGAAAGGGTACTGACATGAAGAGTGACAACTGGAAGTGAATGTTTTGTCCTGGAACAATACATTGGTTATCTTTTGAATTCGGTGTCAAGAAATGATAATTCTCATTGCTTTCGTTGCAAGTTTACATTTGCACAAGATGTTAAGAACCATTCCGTGAGAAAATGGCACTTTTTGAAGAAGTTGAGGAGTTGACCCCCCTGGAATTGAATGAAACTTGGCAGATAGGTAGATATGGTAGTCTCACAGAAAAAGCCAAATTTTTAGGTTTGTATCTCAAGAAATCTGCCAGTGGCGCCACCTGGAAGCCACTAAAGTGGCTCAGTTTTGCTTTTGACACCACATTTTACATTAATTATTATGACCTAAGGGTACACAGTACCAGATGTGTTATACTTTTATCATGACCTGTCACACTTCAAGTCTGGATAGACATCAGCACCACATCAGCACCAAGCTGGGTAACTATGTTATTGAGCCGGAATTATTTGAGAAATCACGGTAAAAATTGAAAATGGGAATAGGAATAAAATAATATCCCAGACATATACCAAACTAGAATGTTTTATTATGTGTTTACTCACTACAAAACTATCATTTTCAGTTAATATTCCCTTGGTATCTTGCTGGGTTCGTGCAATGGATGGCTGGAAAGGTTGTCGAAATTGATTTTGGTGCATGTTTGCGGTATATTTTCTCAGTAACCCAGACATGTTCCATGGTGATAAATGCTGTTTGTTGTGCTTTCGGAGCTCTCTTTTCAGGAATATTAAGAATTTCTTTGGTAGTATGTACACTTTCAAGCTAGACGGAGCCAAAGTTGGAGGAAAACTCAAAATGGACCATTTCATAGCAGATTGTGCCTATGTTTCGGTGACATTATTTTGTTTACCCAGCAAGACGGAGATCTGACATTCTCTGGATACACAGTCCTTTGGGGTACATTACAGAATTAGTAAAATCTTAATGGTAGTATTTTCAGTGTAGATGATTTTAAACATCAAAATTCAGAAAAATTCGCCTCCAGGAGGCACTGTAAGCTGGATGCAAGTGCTGGCCATCCCCAGCAATGTACCAAAGAAATTTTTTTGAATTGTGATACACACAGCTAGTTTTCTCAGAAAGTGAATAGCTTGGTTTGGTACTTTGCTGGGTACATAGCTTTCTGACTAAAGGTGGTGCTCTAAAGAGCTAATGTTCTGCCAGCCTAACATTCCATATTCCCAGACATATACCAAAGTTCTGTCTTTTGAAATATATGGAGCACATACACAGTAATACATAAAATTTGTAATCCCTTTGGTATAAAGCTTGTTTGGTTGAAAACTGGTGGTGACTGTGAGCATTACAAATGCACAATACATGGGTTATTACCAAGTACGGGTACAGCGTAGTCAGAAACGTACAGCACGTCATAAAACATGACCAGTCCAAAATTTTTAAATTCCAAAAAAAAAAAAAAGTAAAAGGCGTACCACTGTAAGTACGTATGCAGACATCCGTCGACAGTATACGTACACTTACATGAAATAACAGTCCATAATTTGAACTCTGAAAAAAAAATCATCATCACACAACCATGCACATGAAGACAGAATGTATAGTACAAAAGTTAAAACTGCTTTTTAAATTTTCATGTTATCCAAAGCAAAATTATGTCAACACAGCATGTGACTAGCTCTATCCGTCAGTTTGTTTTTGGAATTGGATTGTGGGTTGGCGGCACCTGGTGGTGCGCACCAGAGGTGCTCCTTGGCCTTGGCCCTGAGCAGACATCCATGGCCTTCTTCGTTCGATCCGCATCGATGTTACCCACGGAGCCAGTCGAGCGCGAGGCAAGCCCTACTACACTGCATCCCAGGTCTCTACAGGGCTGCTTACAGGCCGTTGATAGTGAGCACGTCTGTCTCTGAATTAAATAGCGGGCTGCAGCCTATATGGCACAATAGTTCCATCAACACCCATGGCTTGGTACGCACGAAAATGGGAAGTCTGTAAAAGAAAGCCCCACCCTCCCTCCCAGCGGGCATCCCGTAGGCTAGACATCATGGGCGGGTGTTAGGAATGAAGGTATGCAAGTTACCACTACAAATGAACTGCCCTTTTCTTGGCAGGCTGCTACTTGCTTGCTAGGACCTTTGTGCCCTTTATCAGGATAACCACTCGCTAGACGCGACTGCTGTGACCTTTTTCATACCCAAGCACCACTCCTTAGGGAAATCCTAGAATTAACACTGAAGCCTGCTTTCTGATTCTAATATGCAAAAATGCAGAGAATTTGTTATTTTCTGAAACTCTCCAACACTACAAAACTGTACACTGTACTGACTACTGGTAAAAGTCTTGCATGTTGACACAATGCTGCAATCACCACCAATATTCTTTTCCAATATACAACCAACCCAGCTTTATACCAAAGAGATTACAAATTTTATGTTTAACTGTGCACATACTTTATATAAGTGAAAAGACAGAACTTTGGTATATGTCTGGGAATGTGGAATATTAGGTCAGTAAAATATTAGGTCTTTAGAGCACCACTTTTGGTCAGATAGCTATCCACCCAGGGGTGCGTTTCCCAAAATCACAGATGCTAACTTACATAGTTGGGCTCATTGATGGTGAATGGACGAACTGTGTAAGTTGCTAACTTAGTTAGCAACTACGCTTTTGGGAAACACGGCCCAGAATAGTACCAAGCTAAACTTTTCATTTTCAGAGAAAACTAGCTGTGTGCATCACAATTCAAAAACAAATTCTTTGGTACTTTGCTGGGGATGGCCAGTAATTGCATCCAGCACACAGTGCCCCCTGGAGGCGATTTTTCTGACTTTTGATGTTTAAAATCATCTACACTGAAAATACTACCATTGAGATTTTACTAATGCTATAATGTACCCCAAAGGGACTATGTATCCAGAGAATTTCAGATCTCGATCTTGCTGGGTATACAAAATAATGCCATCTAAGCATAGGCACAATCTGCCATGAAATGGTCCATTTTGAGTTCTCCGCCAACTTTGGCTCCATCTAGCTTGAAAGCGTAGATACTACCAAAGAAATGCTTGGTATTCCTGAAAATAGAGCTCCAAAAGCACAGCAAACAGCATTTACCCTCACTGTACAAATCTGGGTTACAGAGAAAACATACTGCAAACATGCACCAAAAATGAATTTCAACCATCTTTCTGGCTGTCTATTGCACAAACACAGCAAGATACCAAGGTGCTATTCACTGAAAATGATAGTCTTGTTGTGTGTAAACACATAATAAAGCATTCTAGTTTGGTATATGTCTGGGGGATTATTTTATTCCCATTTCCATTTTCAATTTTAATGTTATTTTTCAAATAATTTTGGCTCGATAACGTAGTAACCCAGCTTGGCGCTGATGTGGTGCTAAAGTCTAACCAGACTTGAAGTGTCACAAGTTATGATAAAAGTATAACATATTTGGTCTTGTGTACCCTTAAGTCATAATAGTTGATGTAAAATGTGGTGGCAAGAGCAAAACTGAGCCACTAAAGTGGATTCCAGATGGCGCTATCGGCAGGCACAGTGAAATACGCACCAAAATATTCGGCTTTTTCTGTGAGACACTCATATCTACCTATGTGCCAAGTTTCATTCAATTCCAGGGGGTAGAGGCTAACATTTTCTCGGGATTCCCACGGGATTCCCGTGATTCGGGAGTCAATTCACCTATTAGGCCCGTGATTGGGACGTGACAGGAAAAATGTAAACGGGAGTTAACGGGAGCGGGAGTCAAAATTAACAGGTCTTTTTTACTTTCTTTTTTCCATCTTTAATCAAACAAAAATGCGTGTTTTTAATGATAAATAGACATTTTCTAATCGAAAAATGTACGTTCTTTGATGCAGTCAACTACCACCCAATGTGTGAACTTTATAAAACCTCACAAATGATTTCTCCCCCCACACAGTAACAGTGCGCAAATGAACAATGCTTTCAGTTATTGCTGGGCTTCACTAAGCTTAACATCCGCAGTCTCGCTAAGCGGTCCTACGAAGCTGCTTATCAACTCGTTATGTCAACCGGCCAGTGGTGGGTAAATACTTGAGAATAGCCATGTTTCATCCACACGTTCTTATGCGAATTAAGTCATATCAAATAAAAAATGCCTTATGGAAACTGTGAAATTTGACTTGATTTTCAAGATATCGACATTAAGTTTATACGGTTGATCTCATCGGATTTTCTTCTTGATCGGTAAAAGGTTTATGCGATAACTGCTGATGGAAACGTTATTTGCCGAATAAATCTGCGACTGCATCCTGACGGTGTTTCGATGCCGTCGTTGCCTTCTGATAATAGTTTGCATGTTGATAATAGCTGGCACATAAGCACTATTACAACTTGCGCGGGGCAGACAGGATCCGTCTGTCATCACAATCGTTTACATGACTGTGACGACGACCGTTTTTTCTAAAATAGAAAAAACGGTTACGGGACAGGATCGGGGGTGATTTATTGGGACAGGACGGATTTTTTTTTTTTTTTTTGACTTTGTTACGGGACCAGGACGGGACGGGAATTTTTTCGCGGGAGCGGGACGGGACAGGATTGAAAAAACACTCCCGTGTCAGCCTCTACCAGGGGGGTCAACTGCACACCGAATGTCAATCTCTCGTGGAATGGCTCTTAAAAAGTTTTCTGTGATGCATTATTCCACAGGATCCCAAGCTCCAAGTCTTATGTTGAATACGAGAACTAGGTTAATAAAACTACTCAGATTGCCCTGATTAAGTTCCTGTAAACAAATATGGTTGAAAGTTTAGTTGTCCAACTTTGCCGAACTTTGAAACTTTAAATACTAATATTAAATCAACATCAAGAATATTTCACAGCTGTCAAACCAGTTTTATGAACTTCATCAAAACTGAACAACATTTGAAAGTTAATGTCCTGAATAGCAACCCTGCTGTTAACAGTAAACTGTCCAACTTCAAGTTCAGATTTTTAAATGTATTAATCCCATTAGTCTACAGGTCACTGAAGATGGCTCTAACTTTGTCAAACTCTGGCACCCTGGATCTTCACCCGTCAAGCCTATTGGTCCATAAAATATTGGATATGGAAGAACGTTGTCGGTGTCATCACTCCCTGGTTTTGCTCATTGCATATTTAGGTGTCCTGTTGTCTTGCATGGTCAATCATGTGCAATAAAATGACATAATGAAGTGCTGCCATCATTCAAGACACTCTGGAATTAAATTGTAATACTTACTCTCCTCACATTTCACCCTAAAAAGTAAGTGGCACTGTAAAGGTTGTCTGAAGAGATATTCCCAAAAAAATTACAATTTGAAATGTACAGGGCCTATGGGTGAAATTTAAATAAAACATATTTTTCAGATGCTACCCCTCATGAGCTAAGGAAGGAAATATGGAGAAACAGCATTTGTATTATTGTGGTCCCTTATGTGACGGACGTGACATTGAAAGGGGACGGAATCATTAATTTTACTATGTATATCTAAGGAAGGGATATCTGGAATATTTTTTGTCGCCTAGAGATAAGTAATTAGTGGCTCAATAAGAAACATTTTTTTTTCAAAAAAAAATTTCATTGTACGTTTTTTTTACAGTTAGTGTGTGACGGACGTGGCATAAGGGGATGGAAGATATTTGGCCATTTTCATCATGAAAACTTTTACAGGCAAGAATATTGGAACATCCCTTTCCTTAGCAATCTGAGAGGAAGCTTAGCACAAGTGAAAAATGCCAATAGGATATCAATTGTATTACACTGCAATTATGCAGGAGTCTTTAAATGTTGGTGCCTCCAAAAATTTTTATTATGTGCAAAGTTACTCCATTTTGCCAAGGCCATATTTCCAGAATAGATAAGGATAAATTGAAGACCTGCATTCAAGAAGTACCTTGGTCACATTTTTGAAAAAATTCAGCAGGCACCAGTTCTGGAATCTGTACAGATGAAAGAACAATTTGATACCAAAATTAGGAAAAAGGAAGTACTTTACCCCCTGTTTATTGTTATATTGTGTTTTCGGAATCCACTAAAATTTCTGCAAGAATTACTCAAGTCCATAAAATTTGTGCTATAAGTGTCCAAGTCCGTGACTGGCCAATCAAAATGCCGGAATGACTCACATGACAGGACAGAAAATTGCGACCATGGAGGCAATCCAGAATGGTTTGAATAGTTTCTGCATTTCAAATGTTTGTTTCTGATTTTTCTAAGTGACTTTGGATTTTACCAAGTTATATCAGTGTTAAACAAGTAGTTCTGCCTACCATAAAGGCACAAAAGCAAGGAAGCCTAGCTAAAATAACACGTTTGTATTGAAAACTAAGCAATAAATGGTTTTTGGTGTTTAAAGTACTCAATAGTGAAGGAAAATCATTCCACAAAAAAATGGTGACTAACCATGTTTAGCCCCTAAAACTAGCGCACAAGTCTATAAGCTACCTTGAAAAAAAGAATCTGCAGCACGTTTTGAAAACTTTGACCATCAATATCTCAAAACTGACATTTTGTGACTTTTAAGTCATTTAAAAGTACTTCTTGCACGCAGGTCTTCAATTGATTATTTTTTCACTGAAAGAAAGCTCAAGAAGTATGCTATCATTAAAAAAAATATCTGGGACATCACAGATCATATCTTCTATTATGATTTTAGGTGTTGAAAAACCTGAGGCATGGAGTGTGGGAGTGAAGTGTTTTGCCCAAGAACACACCGCGAAGGCCGTGGCTGGGGCTTGAACTCAGGGCCTTGAGATCTAAAGTCAAGCCTACTTGACCACTGCGCTACTACTTCACCAATTAGGGCATACCTTGTAGATAAATGAAGTGGTGTTTCCCAGTATGAGGACTGCATTTCCCATGAACACCATTCCCTTCTGTCATCATGATTTTGATCTGGCTAGCATGTCCATTTGTTTTAGAAGTGAGCGAATGAAAGACACAACTTGTTTTATTTTATTTTATTTACACAAGCTGTTAACAATATGGATAGCAATCAGTTAATGCGTCTATTTATGGCATTTTTCTGATTATTCACTGTTATTTGACGATGGTGAAACAAAGTAAACTTTGTTCTAGAGTCGTTCATACACCTAGGTTACATCGCTGTCTACAGCTAACAGATTTGATTGCTCAGTAATACCAATTTTGTTACGGAAGCTGAAGTTATCAACATTTCCAAGTAATGTTACGTCTTTGTAAAAATAAGCTAACAGCAAGGTATAGCTCAGTAGCTCAGTATGACAGAGTTGGTTTTAGCAGGAGGTTACAGTGATTGCAGTGAATGCTTTGCATGGAGAAAATTTTGGGGCTGGATATTGAGATTTCACTGCAGAGACAATAACCCAAAAGCAAATTACAATTTTCATAAAGATCAACTGCACGTTTATTCAATAACCCTTCCTTGTCTGTCTCTGTTTAAGCTATAGGATCATTTCGATAGACTCTGCATGACTACTTTGCAACAGCAAAAACACCAGTGGCAGCTGGTGGACAGGTGATAGGGGAAGCTCAAACCATCCCTTAAAAATAATGGTTGGTCATGACCTGTTTTCAGTCATTCATTTAAATAACCATTACAGAAACTCCAAAAACTCTCAGCATTATCAGGTGTTTTCATTAATAACGCATACCTGTCAACTCTCACGCATTGGCTTAAGTTTTAGTGGCATACCTACATTCCCCAGCTGTAGTCAGCAATTATTCAATCAAGGCAATCAAAAAGATTCTTGCGCGGAATTGAAGTCATTGTGCATGGAGGTTTATCAGTTTCACCTGCGTTTCGGGGTTGGAAGCAATGCATGTGTTTCATGATCATTTAAATTGTTTAAATGAAATAAGATAATTTGAAATGACTTTATGCTATTCCATTGCTTCCAACCCCTGAGAAAAGAAAAGTGTGAGAAGTCCGGAGTCATAATCGGTTTCCATATTAGCCTACTAGTGTTGAAATCCACCGAAATGCATGTGAAATTGATGAAACTCCAAAGTTAGCAGGCATTTTCCTATCCACATTGATGATGTCATGAAATGTTAATGTCTTTCAAAGATTCAGAATTCCTGTTGCTTGTAAGGGACTCTGTTTTTGCCAATAATCGATACGCTTGAGAAGATATTTCCCATTCTGCATAGGCCAGCATTCTTTTTAACACTGAGAAAATTTTGAACAAGAGCACTCAGAGATTGCATACCTCCAACCAGGCCCAAGAATCCCCCATGAAATGACTCAATCTTTGTTCTACTTCTTTTTCTTTACGGGTTTATGTTCACAAAAAAAAATCCATGTGAAGTACATAGCCGCCTACTGGATGTGCTATGCAATACTTATCTAATCCTGGCCCTATCTCTCAATGACGAAGGATCCTTTCAAACATTCCTGAATCCAGAATTTAATCCAAACCGCTCCCAAAATGAAATCACTTCTGAGTTGGGCCAAGATACACCTCTGGTAAAAATTTCATAAGAATCTCTCCAAAGCTTTATCTGTAATGTTGCTAACTAACATACTGACCCACAAACTGAAGGTAAAACATAACCAACTTGTCAGAGGTAATGAGTGAAAATAAATTGCACTGCTGAAAAAATGATTCAATGGGAGAATAATAACACCCTTACATGGTGTTTGTTGAGACATGTGCAGCTCTACCTCGATACCTGGGGCACTCAAGTTGAAGAGGTCAAGGTATGTACTGACTGCCAGCCATGATAGTTTAGTATTGTCAGCACACTGCTCAGCCCTCACCGAATTGCCTTCTCCATGCCTGGCAGTTGATACTTCTAACAGCGTGCTACTTAGCTTCTGGTGTCAAAAGTAAAATTCCTATGGAAACCAACAATGGTGTTTGGGCACTTTCTGGCATTACTCAAATTAGAATGAATTTTATGAGCCAGGCAAACTCCGAGATTATCTTATGTGGTTAATGGATCCAAGTGAGTATATCAAATTTGTAGTTTATAGCTGCAAATGTAATGTTATTACACTTCTAGGCCAATTTGCAGTCTATTTTCACAAACTACATCCCCAGTACACAAACGCGCAAATAGCCTGCGATTCATTCCTGGCCAATCAGGTACCTCAGCAAATGCATTAGATCATAACTTGATGGAGGCCGACCAGGGACATGAAATGGAGAAAACATAGTTGATGCTTTGTTTGCTTTGGCTACCTGTTGGCCATGGAACTTGCCTTTGGAAACCCATGGAACTTGCTATCAAGCAAATTTACCTCACAACAAGCTGCAGTTCGCTAGTGAGCATAGAGTGCATAATAATCAATCAAGAACAGCGAGAAAGTGATTTGTGATTAATTAGCTGGCAAGCTAGGTCAAAGGCATGTTGGGAAAAATTGATCAATTGGCTCACTAGTTTGCAGGCAACTATTTACTAGCTAGATTTGGTGCATAGATATCAGTGGAGAATAGTGAATAGCGATTATCCATCCATCCATCCATCTTCTTCCGCTTATCCGGGGCCGGGTCGCGGGGGCAGCAGTCTAAGCAAGGATGCCCAGACTTCCCTCTCTCTGGACACTTCCTCCAGTTCTTCCGGGGGTATCCCGAGGCGTTCCCAGGCCAGCCGAGCAACATAGTCCCTCCAGCGTGTCCTGGGTCTTCCCCGGGGCCTCCTCCCAGTGGGGCATGCCCGGAACACCTTCTCAGGAAGGCGTCCAGGGGGCATCCGATATAGATGCCCGAGCCACCTCAGCTGGCTCCTCTGAACGTGGAGGAGCAGCGGCTCTACTCTGAGCTCCTCCCGGGTGACAGAGCTCCTCACCCTATCTCTAAGGGAGTGCCCCGCCACCCTGCGGAGGAAACCCATTTCAGCCGCTTGTACCCGAGATCTCGTTCTTTCGGACAAGATCCAAAGTTCATGACCATAGGTGAGGGTAGGAACGTAGATTGACTGGTAAATTGAGAGCTTTGCCTTTCGGCTCAGCTCCTTCTTCACCACAACAGATCAGTACAATGACCACATTACTGCTGCCGCTGCAACAATCCGTCTGTCAATCTCACGCTCCATCCTTCCCTCACTCGTGAACAAGACCCCCAGATACTTAAACTCCTCCACTTGAGACAGGAGCTCTCCTCCAACCCGGAGGGGGCAAACCACCTTTTTCCGGTCGAGAACCATGGCCTCGGACTTGGAGGTGCTGATTCTCATCCCAGCCGTTTCGCACTCGGCTGCAAACTGCCCCAGTACATGCTGAAGGTCCTGGTTCGAAGGAGCCAACTATAGGGGGATCACACACTGATCAGCCTCCCGGGTAAAGTCTATTCCAGGGTGCTGGAGAGGAGAATTCGGCCAATAGTCGAACCTCGGATTCAGGAGGAACAATGCGGTTTTAAATCCTGGTCGTGGAACACTGGACCAGCTCTACACATTCCGGGGTGCTTGAGGGTTCATGGGAGTTTGCCCAACCAGTTCACATGTGTTTTGTGGACTTGGAGAAGGCATTCGACCGTGTTTCTCGTGGCATTCTGTGGGAGGTGCTCCAGGAGTATGGAGTCCGGGGCCCTCTACTAAGGGCCGTACGGTCTCTGTATGACCGGAGCGGGAGCTTGGTTCGCATTGCCGGCAGTAAGTCAGACCTGTTCCCGGTGCATGTTGGACTCTGGCAAGGCTGCCCTTTGTCACCAGTTCTGTTCATTATTTTTATGGACAGAATTTCTAGGCGCAGCCAGGGGCCGGAGGGAGTCCGGTTTGGGGACCACAGGATCTCATCTCAGCAATAGCAATTATTTAACTACTTAACTTGTGTTAGGCCAGTGATTGTTTAGCTAGGTGGCTAGCACGACAGGTCAGAAACGCAGTCACAAGATTGATTATGTTAGCTGGCCAACTAGTTCGCTGGCTACCAGGTTTCTACATTGTCTAACTTTGAGCTAATTTTTAAATTGGCATTAGCTAAAATTGGTGATAGCAAGCTACATAACTTTATAAGTACCTAGGTTTTTAATTGTCTGCCTCACAAGGCTGCCTTGGATGTCTCAAATGCAGCAAAATTCTCATATTTGCTTTGGGAACCAGGCAGATTGGGGGATGTGTAGATTTAGACTAATAAGGGGGTTAGCTTGTTGAGCCAAAATTAAAACGGTGTAAATTATAGTTCACTGCATTCTAGCAAAACAGCGTGTATGTAACTTGGAAACATAATGCAAAATCTTGAAATCAATTGAGCCTTAAAAATAATTGAAAGCATTTCAGAAGTTAATTTTTTCTACAAAAATTTGGACAAAATGAGTGAGCATTTGTACCTCTGAGCCCAGGATGATGCAGTCACCTCAATACTCGACATCCAGTGTGCACATCATACTGAGCCTTCAAGCCCCGTCTCTTTAAGCCAATCAAATGATAGCACAGCATGCTTAGTGTTCTTGGAGACATAACCTCTGGGAGGCCACATTGGACTTAGATAATTATACTAATGTCAGATTGCTCCAAAGATATTGCGAAAAGGTCGGTGAAATATTGGTAAGGACAATTCTGTCACCTCAAAATATTGGTAGGGACATGTCCCGACCATCCATATGCAAATCCAAGCCCTTGAATGGAAGGGCAAAGCCTGATAACTTCAGTAGTTTAGCCACTCAACTTTGTATGAACTGTACTTTCAATTGCCTGGTGCATGTTGCATCGTGCTCATAATCACAGAGAGCATGGAGCTTGCTTTACCTGATGTACCACCCAATCCCTTCCACAGAGAGCCAGTCCAGTTTCTATTAATGCAATTGTAACAAAATTGGCTGTTATTCACCTCAAGGGCACTTCCAAGATAGTCCTCAATGAATGGGAGTGAGTGGAGCTAATGGGAACCCGCCCGGATGATGTCACGAAAAACGTGAATAATCGTCATGTGATGCGGATGTCGGGCAAGCGTCGGGCATCTTCCGTAGAGAGCCATTGAAAACGAGACGCACTAAACTGCTTGTCATTCGTTTTTTCTCCATGGAATGAAGCGGAAATGTGTGCTCAAAGGTAGTTTAAAAATAGAATTACTCCTCCTGAGGCATATATCGATGAATTTTAACTGATTACACTAAATGAATGGGCGAATGACGAGCGGTAAATTTAGTCACACTCCTCCCTTTCTCCCCCGTCCCGGGCTGTGACTTACGACCAGGTTACCTGAGGTACATCTCAAAGTGTCGGCTACTTCCTTCGTAGGCTGCATTTTTAGGGGTCGTCACTTAATTCCATCCGCCAAAGTGACATGAAATCATTTCATTTCTGTTAAACAGCTTTGGCTTAAGCGAATCGTCTCTGGTTTCCCTAACCCCAACCTGAACTCTAACCCCTAACCCTAAACCTAGCACCAAACCTAACCCTAACCTAAAATTTAACCTTATCCCTAACCTTAAAAGTCAGTTTGACAGATGGAAGTAAGTGAAGACCCCTAAAAATGCAGCCTTCGAAGGCCGCAGCCTACTTTTTGAGATGCACCCCTGGTTAACCTGCTGCCTTCTGATACGTGTGAAGAGCCACCAGCAGCAATAGGTGTACAACCCTCCTTTAGTAGTCTTTACAAGCTTTGTTCCCTTACCCAGCATTATTCTTGAACATCAACATATTTTCCATACACTGCGAGGTTTGAAATAAGCGGTATCACATCACATTTGCGATCTAAAAATGCCTACTTCTGAACCAAAATGAACAATACAGGACAAATGAATCGCAGCCGCTGCGAAAGAAAATCCTAACAACATAGATGGAATAACTTCAAATTCTAGCATAGAATCATACAACTAGTGTATTATCAAGTAGGTTAACGAACTGTTACCAAGCTAGCTTGCCATTACAAACCTGTCACAGGGGTCACAAATTAAAGTATGAATACGAAGTCTTCCTCGTTATCCTGCCGTGATTCGAGCATTGAACACGTTGCTTTTGCATTTCTGTAGCTGGCTAAGCGCAAACGAAAAAAGGGTTGTTATTGTCGCGGTTTTGTGCTATCTGGACTGCCCCTTATCTGTGTTTCCCAATTAGCTGTCGATGGTGAAGTGAATTTTTTCAGAGCCATTGTTGCTATCGCTGTTGCATTTCCCGTAGCAGCAATGTTTTTTGGTCCCCATTGTCCACAAAAGTTAGATCTAGTATAAAAGTTGATAAAATCGCCTAAAAACCTACTTTTCCTAGCTCAGCACGTTGCCTCCTGTTGTTCGCTTGCCCGACTTCTGGGTTCAGTGAATGACATTCACTTTACGCATAGACTATTTTTAGATATCGGGCGGGTCCCCATTGGCTAAAATAATTCACACCTGCTTCTAGACAAAAGGGGCAAAATGTAAGGTTTTGCGAATATCGTACCAATTATACATCATAATTGAAACGAGAAAATACTACTATCTTTTGTTTATCTTACAGGGAAGGCAACTTTGCCCTTAAAACTATAGCTTTCTACTAATTTAGGCCTTTTACTTCATGATTGATTGTGACAGGACATCCTCCCTTGACCATACCAGTAGGCTTCAGTTAGCAAGCAATGTTACCTTAGTCAAATCCACCACAATAATTTCATGAACATAATCACAACAAATGTTGCTAGGCAAAACAAACCTCACCTGCCAGCACTTATTTTAGTGTTTTTGATACTGACTCAGTTTTACGAGTGTCCCCTGGTGACAATCCATTAAAGGGATAGGTGAAACTAGGGAAATGGGTTGTCCTGGATAGAATTAGGGCACACCACCTTACCTTACTTTCTCAAAACTACGATGTAATAAAGGTTAAACTACAGATAGTGTGTCTGTTTGTTCAGTGCTGTCGCATATATACAGTGGGGGAAATAAGTATTGAACGCGTCAACATTTTTCTCAATAAATATATTTCTAATGGGGCTTTTGACATGAAATTTTCGCCAGATGTTGGTAACAACCCAAGTAATCCACACATACAAAGAAATCAAAACAAATAAGTCCATAAATTAAGTTATGTGTCATAAAGTGGAATGACACAGGGAAAAAGTATAGAACACGCTTACTGAAATTTATTTAATACTTAGTAGAAAAGCCTTTGTTAGTAATGACAGCTTCAAGTTGCCTCCTGTATGGAGAAACTACAACCCCGATTCCGAAATAGTTGGCTCAAAGTGTAAATTGTGAATAAAATCATAATGCAATGACTTTCAAATCACACCAGCCAGTATTTTATTCACAAAAGAACAGAGATAGCATGGCAAATATTGAAACTGAGAAATTTTACAATTTTATCCAGAAAATGAGCTCATTTCAAATTTGATGGCTGCTACAGGTCTCAAAAAAGTTGGGACAGGGGCCTGTTTTCCATGGTGTAGCATCTCATCTTCTTTTTAGCACAGAGTGGAGGTGTCTGGGAATTGAGGAGACAAGTTTCTTGAGTTCAGCCATTGGAATTTGATCCAACTCTTGTTTTATACAAGCTTCCAGCTGCTGGAGAGTTTTGGGTCTCCTTTGACGGACTTTTCGTTTAATTATGCGCCAAATGTTCTCAATCAGTGAAAGATCAGGACTGCAGGCAGGCCAGTTCAGCACACGGACTCTTCTACTACAAAGCCATGCTGTTGTAATAGCTGCAGTATATGGTTTTGAATTGTCCTGCTGAAATACACAAGGCCTTCCCTGGCATAGATGTTGTCTGGAGGGGAGCATATGTTGCTCTAAAACCTTTATATACCTTTCAGCATTCATGGTGCTTTTTAAAACATGCAAGTGTCCCACACCATATGCACTAATGCATCCCCATTGTTAGGGAAGGAGGTCAGGTGGACACCAGGCGCAGGATCCAGAAGTGTTTATTACAACACAAAACACTGAGGAAATAGGCGCACAGGCCAGAAACAAAACACCGTGCACATGCACTGAACAACAGGAGAGACTAAGGTACACTGCCCAAGGCAGGGGGGAACAGAAGTACTCACTCAAGGAGTGGCTAGACTAAAGAAACAAAAACTGGAACTAACTAAACTGACGAGAACACTGGGAGACTTAGACAAAGGGCAGACAAGATGAGGGCACAGCAACACACGAGGCTAGGGGAAACTCAGGAAGCCAAAACAACAGCAAACAAAGTCTCGTCTGACGGTCTCTTCAATCTTCCCTGCTTAAATACACATGGGAGGAGGCGGAGATACGGAAGGCAATCTCCGATGGAAACAGAAACACCTGGGATTAAGCAAATTACACGAGAACCAATTTAACAATCATGACTCAAGACAATCACGCAAGCTAGACAGTTTAGATTGAGGTAATCTAAACTTGACGAGTACAAGCACCACAAGAACAGCAAAGGAAAGCATAGCTTTAAACGAAGTTAATTAGGGAAAGCTTCGGAAGGAATTTACAAAAGATAGAAACACTCACACTCGCTAATGAGTTAATTAGGTTAGTACTATGTGACACTATATACACACCCTTAAATAAGTGCAGGTTAGTATGGGTTAGTAATGGCCCTACCAGAGAATGCATTCACTCAGAGTTTTGCGAGACCCAGAATTAAGCACAGGTGGAAGCAATGAATGAAATACCAAAGCCGAAACCGAAAGAGGACATGTGATTGGACCACGAGACTCAGGCATACTGAAGGCTGTCACACGACACCACAGGAGTCAGGGCAAGAGGGAATAAATGGTCAGACCGCAGGAATGGAGCTGAAAAACAAATCAAGAGGCATGGGGGGAAAACGCACATGCACAAACGAGCACACGAGGCAGAATCATAACACCCATAGCATCAGAGATGCTGGCTTTTGAACTGAACACTGATAACAGGAGGGGTGGTCTTTTTCCTCCTTAGCCCGGAGGACACGACGACCATGATTTTCAACAAGACTGTCAAATTTGGACTTGTCTGACCTCAGGACACTTTGCCACTTTGCTACAGTCCATTTTAAATGAGCCTTGGCCCACAGAACACGGCGGCGCTTCTGGATCATGCTTGACAATGGCTTCCTTTTTGCATGATAGAGTTTAAGGTGGCATCTGTGGATAGCACAGTGGACTGTGTTTACAGACAGTGGTTTCTTGAAGTATTCCTGGGCCCATTTAGTAATGTCAATGACAGAATCATGCCGGTGAGTGATGCAGTGGCGTCTGAGGGCCAGAAGATCACGGGCATCCAATAAAGGTCTTCGGCCTTATCCCTTACGCACAGAGATTTTTCCAGTTTCTCTTAATCTTTTGATGATGTTATGCACTGTCGATGATGAGACCTTCAAAGCCTTTACAATTTGATGTTGAGGAACATTGTTTTTAAAGTATTCCACAATTTTTTTACGCAAGCCTTCACAGGTTGGAGAGCCTCTGGCCATCTTTATTTCTGAGAGACTCAGCCTCTCTAAGACATCCCTTTTATAGCTAATCATGTTTTTTTTTTTATTCATCAGTTTATTTAACAGGGACTGTGCACATCAATAAACATTACTGTAAATATGCCAGAATTAGCCAAAAGGCTAGTTTACATCCGTAGTCCCTGGCCAGATGTTTCAGAAGGCTCCCTAAAAGAAAGAAAAGATATACACATAATACAAACCCCCCAACCCCCTCAAAAAATAATAATAAATACTCCCAAAGTAGATCTACAGGTAGTAACATGCATTGGAAGATAAGTTGATAAGTTAAAAACAATGAATGATACATTAAAATGACCTGACAACAGGCAAATTAATAAAATAACTAAGATATATAAAACATGCAGCATAAAGACATTATGCAACATTAAGCGAACATTAGAGCTCGCATAGGCACACAAAGACAAAAAGCATGGCACAACAAGCATAATGCAAGATATTAAGCGTAGAACATATTAGTTAAAAGCCCTTATATCCCTTATATGCACAGGACATAGTTAGACAACTCTAAGCAAGATTCATTGGGCAGGCAGTACATGCAAACACAGTCAGGCCGTACATGCAGACATAACAATCATAAAACAAGCATGTAAGACAGCACGAGCAAGCACAGATGAAAAATACCATAGCAGACAATGCAAACAGTAGTTTAAACAAACACAAGACAATATTTACAGGTATCCTGATTGTAAAGGACAAACAGCAAGAATTGGAAGGGGAATAGTGCTGACAAGTTTGATTACTAATGAGCCACTGTTTAAAAGGATAGCTAAAGGAACAGTATGTGTTAAACTCTCTAATATGTGTGGGAATGCTGTTCCAATCTCGTGAGGCTTTAACAGAAAAGGCTGACTGGCTAAATGCACTTTTCCTACGTGGAATAATACAGCCCCCTCTTGTGACTCCTCTGGTGACCCGATTCGAGCTTGTTCTTATGCTGATGAAGTCTTTGAGTGGAGGAGGAGCCAAGCCATGTATTATGTTATAAAAGAGAGATATTTTTGTGTCTTTATCATATTTTCCCAGTTTAAGAGATTATATTCTTCTAGAATAGGACGGTGATGAAAATGCTTTGGTTTTTTATTTAGAACTTTTATAGTCTGTTTAAACAAAGACTGTAGCGGCTTTAGTGTAGCGTCATTAGCCTGCGACCAGCTGGTCAAACAGTAGGTCATGTGAGAAAGTATTATCGAGTGCATAAACATCTTAGCTGCTGCCACTGACATGGAGTTTCTGATAAATCTGAAGTTTGCTAGACTGGCTTTGATCCTTTTACATACCTTTTTAACCTGTGCTTTGAAACTGAGGTTTGAGTCAAGCAGAATACCCAAGTATTTAAATTCATTAACAACCTGTAATTTCTCTCCTGACACAATGATGTCTGGGTCGGTTGAGGAATCTTTTGTTTTAGTGAAAAACATACCAACAGTTTTTGGTAGATTTAGTTGAAGACAGCACTGACTGAGCCAAATTGTAATTTTGTCCACAGCATTTGTAAGTTTGATAGCAACTTCTTCTTTGGAGTGACCATGGGTATACAGAGCTGTATCACCTGCATACAGTTTGGTATAGACTTCAGGACATACGGATGGTAATTCATTTATGTATAGGGAAAATAGGAGAGGGCCCAAAATGGATCCCTGAGGGATACCCGTGGCCAAACAAAGAGAATGGGATTGTTGATTGTTTATTCGCACCGTCTGGGATCAGTTAGAGAGGTAAGATTTAATCAGTTTTATAGCATCTGCAGAAAAATTGGAACCAGATTACTTGGACAACAAAATACTATGATTCACCGTATCAAAAGCTTTTCTAAAGTCTAGAAAGACTGCACCAACCACCCTACCTATATCCAACAGAGATTTAATTTTTTCCAAGAAGAAACAGTTGGCTGTCTCGGTTGAGTGGTTGGGTCTAAAACCAAACTGCATAGGGTGTAGGACAAAAGGACTGGTATTCAGGTGTTGAACGATTTGTTCAGCTATACATTTCTCTGCGACCTTCGAAATTACAGGTAGGATGCTAATTGGTCCGTAGTTAGCAGCAGACCAAGGATCCCCAGATTTAAAAATTGGTGTAACAATTGCAGATTTCCAAGCTTTCGGAAACTCACTCTAGGACACTGAGAGGTTGACCACTTTGTTGATAGGACTAGATAGGAATTAACTAAAATCTTTGAGCATGGTTGTATCCATTCCAAATACATCTATTGCTTTTGAGGGTTTGAGAGACTTAATTATTTCTACAATCTTTGATTCAGGGACACTCCTAAAACTGAGGGTTGCTTCTTTTATATTTGTTGTGTACACCTGGGTATGGTCAGTGGAGAAGCCCTGAGCAATAGCTGCTACAGAGTTAATAAAGTACTGATTCAATGCTGTCGCTACCTCAGCTGGATCTTTGATCAGATTTCCACCCATATGTAGTTCAATTGGTTTTCTTGTTTTATGATGCTGCCCCATGAGCTTTTTTAACTGAGACATATGCTTTTTGAGTTACCCCCTGCCTCATCAATAGTAGTCAAGAAAAAATTTGCCTTAGCTTTCTTGAACTCACTTATTACCTTATTCCTCAACATTGTGAAATGGTATTTACTGTGAGGCAAATTCGTCTTTAGGGCCTTTTTCAACGCGAGATCCCAGTCTTTCATTAGTTTCAGGATGTCTGCATTTATCCGAGGAAGGCTTTTATTTGTATTCCTGATCTTAATCCTCCGAGTAAATTCTGAGATGATACTCTGCATCTTGCTTAAAAATTGTTGACTATCCTCATTCAGGTCTTTTCCTAATAACAACGCATTCCAGTTAAAAGTCTGAACCGCATTTTTAAAATTATCTTGTTCATTTTTGGGAATTCCAGAAAATTCATGGCCTTTAGTAGTGGATAAACCGGATCTTTTGTACTTGTTAATTTTCTTGCCACTAGGATTAGATTATGGTCTGATAGCCCAGTTATGAAGTTAAAGGTTTTTGAAATCCTCTCTGGTCTGTTACTGAATGCTAAGTCAATCTGAGTACTAGTGGAGTGGGTTATCCTTGTTGGTGCCTTAATCAACAGTGAGAGGTCTAAATCATCAGTTATTTGTTTGAAATTCTTTCTAATTGATTTATTTTCCCAGTTTAAATTTATATCACCAATTATTATTACCTCTTTCTTAAGATTACACTCTCTGTGCATATTTTGGAACTTATCATAAAAATCAGCACTAGAAGATGGTAGGCGATAAATTACAATAAGCGTAAAACACATTTGTGGTGCTGAAGTTATATTCAAACCTATACATTCCAGATCACAATTTGCCCACTGTATTTCACTACATTGGATTCCAGGTACACCATAACTCCGCCCCCTTTTGATTTTACTCTGTCTTTTCTGAACATTACATAGCCTGGCATTTCTAATGCTGCAGATGGCGAGTTTTCATGCAACCAGGTCTCCGAAAGGCAGAGATAATCTAAGTTTGAATCCATTAGCAGATGTTGAATTTGATCACTTTTGGATGCCAGGCTTCTTATATTGATATGTCCACCAAATAAACCCTTTGGTTTTGCTTTGGGGTCCCAAACTACTCTGGCGTGATTGGTTGTTTGGAAAAACTTCCACTTCCTGTTTTTTGTGATAGCCTGATTAATGTTCAATTTCCTTTTTGTATCACGCTGTCCAGCAACTGGATTAATTGGTGAACTATACTCACTCCGCCGAGTGTTAAGTCGTGCAGACAAATCATCACTTTCGTTTGATGTAATGTTGTCATTATCGGAACAATTATGATGTAGCATTATCGATGTATCCGCGGCAATCTTGGGAAACGTGCTGATATTCGAGCGCCCCTCGACTTCGAACGCTCCAGCCCCACTGGCCCCCGGCATGCCACCGGTCCGGCCACTGCCAGCATCGCTCCAGCCTCTCCCTCGGGACTCCCCACGGACCGCACCCGACAGACAACACCCGGCGTGCAAAGGTTAGCTTGTTTTTCTTGACAGGGCAGCATTTCAATACATAAAGAGCGTACTTGTGAGACAGTGATATTGCATGTTGTCGATGAGAGGTTGATGTTATCTCCGGGCTTAGTAGGAAGCGGGCCGGGGCACGGCTGGATATCTCCAGATAGCTAGTAGCAGAGCAATCGTAATGATCAGTGCGTGTCCATGTTGAAGTTTAGTTAACGGCTTTTTTCGTTTGTTTGTTTGATTGAACAAGGATGGAAAGATAAAAGCCACTGCAAGGGCATGCTTTCCATAGCTAAAGTTTCCCATTACTCTGTTCGTTTCTTGTCCCAGCATATCGACATTGTTTGCATGCTGACTAATTTGTCCACGAAAGCTAAGAAATGGGTTGATTTCAACAAGTTTCAACCTGAATACTTCAGGGTTTACATTGACGTTTAAAGGGGTCAAAAAGTTAAAAAGCAAACTGTAGACTAGGAGAGCTGTCGCTGCGCCTGCACAACCTACCGCCAAATTTTTTCAAGATTTCAAGGTTACACACCTGATGCCATTTAACTAATTACTTGCTAAATATTCTTTCATCTGATTCTCTTACATATTAATTGCTTTTTCAGCCCTTTTTTGGCCTGTGTCCCAACTTTTTTGAGACCTGTTGCAACCAGAAAATTTGAAATAAGCTCATTTTTGGATAAAAATGTAAAATGTCTCAGTTTCAACATTTGAAATGTTATCTATGTTCTATTGTAAATAACATATTGGCTCATGTGATCTGAAAGTCATTGCATTTTGATTTTATTCACAATTTACACTTCGTCCCAACTATTTCGGAATTGGGGTTGTAGTCGCATGCATTGCTCAGGTGTGATATTGGCCAATTCTTCCACACAAACTGTCTTAAAATCTTGAGGGTTCTGGGGACACTTCTATGAACTCTGATCTTCAGTTCTTTCCATAGATTTTCAATTGGATTCAAGTCGGGTGATTGACTGGGCCGTTCTAGCAGCTTTATTTTCTTTCTCTGAAACCAATTGAGAGTTTCCTTGGCTGTGAGTTTGGGATCATTGTCTTGCTGAAATGTCAACCAGCGTTGCATCTTTAGCATCCTGGTAGATGGCAGCAGATTCTTATAAAGAATGTCTTGGTACGTCTCCATTCATCTGTCCTTCAATTATATGAGGTCTGCCAGTACCATATGCTGAAAAACAGCCCCACACCATGATGTTCCCACCTCCAAACTTCACTGGTGGTATGGTGTTTTGGGGGTGATGTGCAGTGCCGTTTGTCCTCCAAACATGGTGTGTGCTATGACATCCAAAGAGTTCAATTTTGATCTCATCTGACCAGACTACATTCTCCCAGTATTTCATAGGCTTGTCCAAATGTTGTACAGCAAACTTTAAACATGCTTCAACATGCTTTTTCTTCAGCAGTGGAGTCTTGCGTGGTGAGCGTGCATAGAGGCCATGGCGGTTGAGTGCATCACTTATTGTTTTCTTTGAAACAACTGTACCTGCTAATTCCAGGTATTTCTGAAGCTCGCCATGAGTGGTCCTTGGCTCTTGGACAACTCTTCTGATTATTTTTTGACTCCTCTGTCAGAAATCTTGCAAGGAGCACCTGGTCGTGGCCAGTTTATGGTGAAATGATGTTCTTTCCACTTCCGAATTATGGCCCCAACGGTGCTCACTGGAACACTCAGAAGTTTAGAAATACGTCTGTAAACAAAGCCATCATTATGTTTTGCAACAATAAGGTTGCAAAGGTCTTGAGAGAGCTCTTTGCTTTTACTCATTATGAGATGCTTCTTGTGTGACACCTTGGTAATGAGAAACCTTTTTATAGGCCATCGATTAGGACTAAACCAGCTGATATTAATTTGCACTGATAGGGGGCAGGATTGTTTTCTAAATACTGACAGATTTCAGCTGGTTTCTTGGCTTTCCATGCCTTTTTTCCCCTCCTTTTCTTCACGTGTTCAATATTTATTCCCTGTGTCATTCCACTTTATTACACATAACTTAATTTATGGACTTATTTGTTTTGATTTGTTTGTATGTGTGGATTACTTGGGTTGTTTCCGACATCTGGTGAAAATTTCATGTCAATAGCCCCATTAGAAATATATTTACTGAGAAAAAAGTTGACGCGTTCAATACTTATTCCTCCCAAAGTAACTATATAATAGAAAACCTACAAAATGGTAATTATGTAACATTCAAGATCTCATGGGAAGAGCTATGCAGTATTTAGACTTCATGTCTACTTTGCAATAAATGCAATGCCACTTAAATAGCTTGCTAACTATGATATCACACATAAATTGAATAATGTTACAGTGTTGTGATTGGTTCACATAAGTACATGAACATTAACTGGGGGGGACAACTCAATTTAGGTAGATCTCTGACATTTTATTATGAAAAAGTAAAGAAACTTCATATATAGCCATAGAAAGTTATGTTCAATTTAAAGACTAACCGAATAAAAGCTAGCTACCCAGCTCCTTATGAAAAGCAGCCTTAGCATACTATACATTCTGCCCTAAAGACTGGCCTAAATGTAGGAAATATATATATATATATATATATATATATATATATATATATATATACAGTATATATACAGTATAACTTACTGGACTTTAATGATCTGCCACAGACGTATTGTGCTCAGTGACATATTCAATCATTTATGAATCTTCTTGTTGCCATTACCAGATTTATGAAGGTCTATGACCGTCTACCTCTTTTTAACTGGCAGTTGTTTTGTTTTCTTCGTGATGTTGGATGACAAAGTGTGTCATCTCATTTTTATACCTCAGTGAATCAGGAAGTGATGTAATGGCTCAATATAGTTCCTTAACACATAGATAACACGTAAATAAGTGGAATTTAATACCTGCTTTAATTTTGGTAGATGTTGTTTACAATAGTCTTTGAGGGTGCCATTAATTGTGAAACCTCTATTTGGAGGAAATAAATTTTTAATTGTAAATCAGTCAATGATTTTGGTTGGTTCTTTTGGAACATTAACTTATTTCTCACTTGTTGGTATTTAGAGTTTCTCTATAATTTCTTTTTCCTTTTTTCTTTTTTTTTTTTTTTTTGAATTTTTTGAAGTATTGTTTGTGCATGGCCAGTCAGGGATGCCAGTAATTTTGGTTTTGCCAACAAAACAGCCCAGACCCATCGATGCATGGACTCCACAAGACCTCTGAAGGTGTACAGTGGTATCTGGCTCATGATTCATCAGAAGAGGCCGCTTTCCTCTATTGCTCCGTGGTACAGTTCCGATACTCATTTGCCAATTGTAAGTGCTTTCAGCGGTGGAAAGGGGTCAGCATGGGCTCCCTGACAGGACTACAGCTACCCCATGTGCAACAAATTGGGGTGTACTGTGTGTTCTAACACCTTTCTATCAGAACCAGAATTAACTTTTTTTTTTTTTTTAGCAATTTGAGCTACAGTAGCTCTTCTGTTGGACAGGACCACACGGGCCAACCTATCATCCGCTCATCAAAGTTGCTCAAAGTCATTTGCCAATTTTCCCTGCTTCCAACACATCAACTTTGAGGATAAAATAGTAACTTGCTGCGTTATGCATTCTACCCAGAAACAGGTACCGTTGTAACAATAACAATGTTATTCACTTTCACTTCTCCTGTCAGTATAATATGGCTGATCTGATGATTCTGGTAATAGCTTATAATAGTAGCCAGTATGAATCAAGTCTGTTAAAGTTTTTTTTTCCTTATTCATTTTCAAATTAAAAGAATAAAATAATTCAAATGTTAAGATAGGCACAACTACTAACCAAGTGCGCCTAAACTTTTTAAATTACATTTTTTAAGTGTATCTCAATCAAAAGGTTAAGTACAAGTAGGGGAGACCGGGTCTAGTTGTTACACTTTTTCTTTTAACGGCTGTAGAATTGACATTATCCGGTTTTTGTCATCAATATGCACTGTAAAGATAGAAAGTTTATTAGACTACATGACTGATCTGCAGCAACCCCTATATTCCGCGCATGCGTAATGGCGTAATGCTGGTGAGGAAAAAATAAACTCCCGTCACCAGGAGGGGTAGTTTTCTACAGGTTTTGGGGCATTTTGTTACACTTAGAATTTGCTTAAGTGAGACGTGTTTCCCACTTAAGTAGGCAAGTTGAAGGGGATGCCTTACTACTATTATCCCACGAAGCTACAGTAAGGAACCTCTTGAGTCATTCTCTAATGGCATTGCCATGTTTCGTTATTCGTTTGTAATTTCAAGGCATCTTTCTGAAATAAAAAAAGTCGAAAGTCATTCAGTGAGGTAATTTGATCTTGTCCAAGTTGTTACTGGTTTTGAGGCAAGTTCTTACTGTAACAACTTGGGTGTATCAGCTAATCCATCAGCAACCCTTCGCCATTGTCCCGACATTTTGAAATGTTCCAGTGCGATGTTTACATGGGTGTGTCATGACACAGTGGCTAATGTCTTTCTCTCTCATAATCCAGAAAATCTCGGGTATGTATCAATTACACTTGATGTTAATCGAAATCTCCCAAACACTAAGAAAGTTACTTTTTCGACCATTTTTTCTGGAACACTAACCTGCGACTTTCGACGTATGTCCTTCTGTCACATAAAGACGCGGGTCACCTTCGCGGAGCAACAGGAAAAATTAGAGCGCCGTCTGTGTTTTATTATTGGAATTATTTAAAATGTAACAACATGGACGTGTAACAACTAGACCCGGTCTCCCCTATTAGCCAAATATATTTAATTTTATGAATACTGTTCATACAAGTCAAATTTTTTAGCATAATTTTGCGAAGTGTATCTCCGATAAATAAATGAAAGAAATTAAGAAAATTGCCTTTAGTTTAAACTGAGAATACCAATATGAATGGCACACTTAAATAAACTTATTTTTTTGATCGGGTCATTTGCGGTGTTAATCTCATTTGTTCCGTGTCCGATTATGTTTGAGTGGAACATTTTTTATTATTATTATTATTGAAAAGAGAGACATGTCTAAAATTTTTTTTTTTTTTTTTTTCCAAAAGAGAGACGTCTAATTTTCTAATTATCTTTTCAGGCATGCGTGATTTAGAGAACGTTTTCCGAACTTGTCTTGAAAGAAAGAAAAAATGAAAGAAGCGTTGCATGCCTGAATGTGATTGTGTGCGTCTTTTGTTGAGAAAGCAACCTTGCAGAAAGGGATAAGTATGTGGTACAGCCTTCATATGAACGTAAAATATTTGCAATACGTTATTTTTATGCTTGTTGATCTTCGTTTAGCAGAGGTAAGTCTTTACCAATAAATTAGCTCACTGTGTTCAATTAAACCATGAACCACTCAAAAATATCCGTGCTCTGTGCATTTAGTTGAGCTACTGTATAGTTTCAATCCACGCTTGTGACAAAACACACTCCATAATTTTTTAAGTTTTTCTCTGTCTCATTAAATCCTTGCGTACGGAACTTTTTTTTTTTTTTTTTTTTTTTTTGCAAGCCTGTAGAAAATACCCAGCGTTTCATTCTGGCTATTGACGACTCATATAGTATTGAGAACACGAAGAAACAGAGAACTTATTTAAATTATAATTATTTCATTAATCGCGCCATTCTTTACCTGATCTCTCGCTCTCGCCCTCATTGCGAGATAACATTATTGGGGCTCATTGGCAGTCCTGTCAATCGCCAGAGGGGGCACTGTTCTCGGCAAGAGACATAGGGGAATAAAAAAGATGCTGTGCAAACTCTGCGTAAAATGCGTTCCAATTCGCCAGCCCAAAATCCAAAACTCTTAAATTGCACTCTTAGGCAACCACAGCGAGTAAAAAAAAAAAAAAAAGGCAACAAAACAAAAGAAAGATTGCGTTTGGCGATGGATATGATGCATATGATTAATTTGACTATCAGCGCGTATTTCTCTGTTGCCTGTGGCTGGTACTCATCCTTGAGGGAAACATAAAATCTTGTTCGACAAAGCCCTTCGTTCATGCATCAATTTGTCTTTACAGTTTCCTTTGTTAATCAAAATGTTCAAAGACGATATTTAAAGAATGACACTGGGCAGTTCATGACATAAAAAATCGCTGCACGAGACAGCGACGTTAGAAGTGGAAAGACGCAGAAAATCAACCAAATCAATCTCAATTCTGGGTTTTTTCATATTTGCCAAAAGTGTAGTTTAAACACTGAAACAACAGCGAAATGTGAGCACCTAACTTTTTCAACATGTTTTCTGGTTGCCATATTAACTTAGTGGATCACACCACGTTAAATACGCAGTTTAGTTGGAGTTCATTTACCTTATTTGCGAGAACCAAAATACAGACCAACAAGAAACTGAGCACACCTTCTCTAATTGTGTAAAAATTGAATCA